>WMED01029942.1:0-10183 GCA_019650415.1 Pipa parva
AGGTAAATGGCCTCAGGGGGCCACATCCGGCCCGCGGGCCGTAGTTTGGGGACCCCTGCCGTAAGGTTTCCCCACAACTCCTCTCCCACACTGTGCTTCTCCTACAAGCCCCCTCCCACACTGTGCTGCTCCCACAAACCCCCTTCCTCACTGTACTGCCTCCACAACCCCATCCTACTATGCTGCCCTCATAATCCCATAATGTGATTCCTGGAGTAGTGATTCCTTTATTATGGTAAAGGGCAGAAAACCCGAAATATGAAGTGTTTATACCTTCACCCAGTAAAGGGTTGCAGCACAGCTGCCTGTGTGTGGTTCTTCATTTCCATTATTGTGATATACATATGTTTGGGAGACTGCACGATGCTCTAACAAAGGAACCTGCGCTTTATTAATAACTACATCACCCATCTCAGACCCAGGGAGAACCTGCACAATATAGGCTTAAATAACATGTCTGTTTACTTCTCCTGCTATACAGCACTGTCAAATTCTAGAAATAAAAGCCAGTTTAAATATGGGTTGAAGGAACCAGAAAGACAGGGCCTTCAGCTTTAAAATTTGATATGAGAAAAATGCTATACTGTCTCTTGTCAATTCTATTCACCAAACACAGCTCTCTTATTAAACCTTAAATACAGAGCCTTATTTCTGTTTGGGTCCAAATCTCTGTATGTTTTATTTACATAGTGTTTTTAGTTCATGCCATGGTGAACAGGTTATCAATACATTTATATGTTTACTGTATGTATTCCTAACACTGCTTTTAGTTTTCACTTAAACAAAATTTACAGCCACGATTCTGATTGGTTACTCAGAATTTCCAAGTATTAAGATTCCAACCTTCACTGCTGAAGAGGAAGAAAGAGAGAAGTAGATTCAGCATGAAAGGGACTATAAAATGAAAAGGATGGAATTTAGTAAACAACCTAAACTGCAAAATGATTTATCCAATAGTCAGGCAAATAAATGCTGGTGACTGAAGTGTCCCTTTAAAATATTTGTCTTCTCTGACCCTGTCCTGAAAGTACAATGGGATTTTTTTTTTTATGTTTCCCACTTGCTTTCTGAAAAATGAAAAAACAAAAAAACAAAAAAACCACAAAAAACCTTTTATCTAAACATTTTCCTTCTTTGTTTTAATCACACATTTACTGGAATGATTTCTGCTCAAAATGTGAAATGAAAAGGAACTGTTTGAATTCAGTCATAGCATGAATTTTATTCCAGGGTAAACTCTTGTCTTAGTCATCATATTAATGGCAACTTGACAAAAGAGAAGACTTTTTTAAAGATGTCAGTGTCGCATTTAGCTTTTATCCACATCCAGCAGTATTAGAGGAGAACTTCCAGAATAGCAGGTATTTATTCCTCGGAAATGGTGCGTTTAGGCGAGGAGAAAAGATAAATGATACGTCTGATAAATGTGGATCTGCATCTATAATACTGTTTTTGGCATGTTGCGTTCATCTGAATGAAGCCTTAGAAATAATCCCTGGAAAATACTGAAGTGGAGAAGCTTCCATAAATTTCATCTTGCAGACTTATGTTCAAGAATGCTAAATGCATTTAGCACAGTTTTAGCTCAATTCTTCATTCCTTTTTTTTTTCTTGTACTTTTAGGATTTGTAGACTACAATTGTTAGACACCCAGACTGGATATAAATTGCCATAATATTTGCAGTTCTTAGACGTACTTTACACAATATGCAAACTGTGTGTCATTCATTACAAACCTTGGGTTGGTTTACATCTGATTTAACTGAACATATGCAAGTCATGTGTCATTTACAGTCTTTTTCTTGAACAAATACAAAGTACTGATCCCCTGGCACCAAGATAATTATTATTCTGAAGCTTGATTTTTTTTTAATTTAATTTTTTTTCATGACTTAATTTTCTGTTTATGCCCTGTATTATCTTTCTTTCAGTCTGAACACAAAATAACTGTCTGGTTGCAAGGTTAAACAACCCCCGAAAACCAAAGCACCATTTACGTATAAGTAGTTTTAGAACAAAAACTAATTCTGTATTTTCTTGATTATATGCTTGTAATTTACTTCACTTGTTCTTTGTTCCGCACTTTACCCTTGTCTGTATTATTACTGGATTGTACAGCGCTGCGTAACCTTGTGGCGCTTTATAAATAAAAATATACATGCTTTCAAAAAGTTAACTCATTTAAAACAACAAAAAAATTAATACTATATACAAAATATCTTTAAAAAACGACAATCCACATTATATAATTAGTTACATTTATTGTGAATTTAATAAACAGAAACACTGTCTTAAGGGGGTTATTCACTAAGGTGTGAATTCGACTGTGGAATTCGCAAACAGCGGATTCCCTTAGTAAATCTGCTACAATTTCCCCATTCTAAAGCCACGACAATTTTTTGAAGTTAAGATTGTGACAATTTTTCCATAATAAAGTCACGACTGCGACAATATTCTCATTATAAAGACGCAACTGCAACAGTAACAGCTTATTGCGACTGTCTTTATCTGGCGAATTCGCACCTATATGCAACAATTTGGACTTCAGTGAATAACCCCCATAATATCTTTGACTGTTAGTATTGATTTGAAACTACATTTCTATGTATATATTAAGTATATTTTTTGCTTCTGTTACAAATGGCACCTATTTGTATTCTACCTTTCACACTTAGGATTCTGTGGAGAAAGAGGTTCTGTGGTAACAAACAAATGTACTATTTTTTAAATGATTTTTGTCACTATATCCTGTTGTGTAATTATTTTTGTCAATATATCCTGTTGTGTAATTATTTTTGTCACTATATCCTGTTGTGTAATTATTTTTGTCACTATATCCTGTTGTGTAATGATTTTTGTCACTATATCCTGTTGTGTTATCTGTAGACTTTCTATAAGACAGCAGTTAAATTTATCAAGTTACAGTATATTAAATAAATTGGTATATATTTACCAAAGAGTGAATTTGTCTCCCATATTGATTTGCCACACTATACAACAATTTGGCCATATTTTAGCAAAGTGAATTGTGCATATTAGGGGTGGAATTTTGTTGAGGTGGGCCCTGGTGAATGATTGGCCCTGGGCCCCCTCTCTTGGGCTGGTGCACGCTGGCACTGGAACCCCTCTCCTTGGCTGGTGCATGATTGGCCCTGGGCCCCCTCTCTTGGGCTGGTGCATGCTGGCACTGGAACCCCTCTCCTTGGCTTGTGCATGATATGCCCTGGGCCCCCTCTCCTTGGCTGGTGCATGATTGGCCCTGGGCCCCCTCTCCTGGTGCACGATTGGTATTGGGGATCCCTCTCCCTGCGAAACACTACAGGGGTAGTCTTCACTTGGCCTGAAAGCCACAGTGACTGCCACGACCCCTGTAGATACACCACTGATGCATATTCAATAATCAGTGTATTGTTGCACCAATAGAGTATATTGTTACCTAGTCAGACCAAGAGTAGCAGTGGTGTATTGTAGTGAATTTGTCATGAATAGGCATATAGCAGTGAAATCATCTGATCTTTACATATATAAAGATATAACTATCTCTTTATATATTAGTTTCTACATACTGGCAATGTGCACATATTCATATAAGAAAGATGGGAATTCACCATAGTACGAAGTGAGGTCTGGATCCTTCGCCTCACTTCGCACAGACTGTTATGCGCTCGCTGATGTCCTGCACGCGGACATCAGCAAATGCTTTAAAGGGATTCCAGTCTCTGTGAGGCGACTCGAGTGCTTGACTAGGTGGAGAATACAATTGTCAAACAGCGCAATTCCTGTCACATGTGTAGAGTGGTGTAGTCAGTCAGATAGAAGTAGGATGAGAAGTCATGTGGAGTGATGCAAATTCGGCCAGTGAAGGGCAGTGACAAAAGTCTCACACTGTCCCACTAACTGTATTCTGTGAATATTATATTTCTATGTCACCTTGTTCCTAAGTCATGTTGTCATTTAGTTGCAGTTGCCATTATCACTTTTGATTGAATAGTCGCCTTATGTAACACTGGTGCCCTGTCATCAACCCCTCAATTCGTCATTCTGAAGTGGCAAAGTCAAACAGGGTAATTCGGAGCAGTTCATCTAGTCGCATTTGCACCTTCAACACACTTCTCCACTTAATCAATAGTAGAACTACCTGCGCACGCAAAGAGATGCGAAGAGTTCCATAAATTTGTGACTATTGTAGATGTCCGAATTGGTTGTACATTTGCCAATTTGCAGAGTTTAGTCAATAAGTGAACATGGGGAAATGGGAAATAGATGTGAATTCAGAACTCTAGGTGACTATTTGGACTTTTGACAATGAGGCCCAATATGTTTCCAAGCATTTAACGCCTCCCATATCTTCGCTGTCTGTTTTATTCTTCAATCAACTTAAAGTTTTCTGCATGATTATAATTAAAGGCAAGAATACACATGTAAAAAAGAATTACTAACCTTGATTCAATGTTGAGATTTTTTCATCTTTTTTTTTTTTTTTGTCACAAAAGAGAACAATAAAGTGTAAACACTTCAGAGATGAAGAACAATACAATTACACAAGGTAATTATGTCAGTGTCTGGAAGGGAATGAACAAATTCAAGGTTACAAGGCAAGAGGCCAAGAACTGTTCAATATAACGCTATGATTAGGTTAAACAAACAAATATATCTACTGTATATATAAAAGAAAGTACAGTCTGAATCCATGTGACTTTACTGTTAATGGGAGCCCTGCATCATTAATCCAAAATGCATGTACCAACGATCAGTCAGTAGATGTCCCACACTTTTTATGTAATTTAACATCTACAACAAAAATGTGTCCAACTATTAAAAGATGTCACAAAAGAAGGTTCCCGGTGCAACCCTTTAAAGGAGAACTAAAGGTCAAATAAAAATGGAGACGTCTGAAAAATACCTTTTAGTAAGCTGAAACGTTGCAGTGACAGCTTTGAACTGTGCTGTTATTTCACTGCCTGAAGGCAGAGTTCCCAGCACTTAGGCTGATACAGGAGCCAGTGCGAAGATCCAATGACTTATGCTAAAGAGCGTACATGTCATCGCAGTCATTGCGTTTCTTATTTTTTCCAGTGAGAGGAGTATTCTCATTGTGGGCACAATGAGAGTAATGATGTATAAGCTCTTTTGCACCATCGATTCAACTAAGTGGGAGGAGCTTCACACTGGCTCCTGTGCCCTCCTAAGTGCTGTCAAGTCTGCCTCCATGCAGTGAAATGACAGCACAGTTCAAGCTGTGACTACAATGTTTCTACTTACTAGAAGGTATTTTTTTATATATTTTTTAATTCAACCTTTTGTTCTTCTTTAAAGTGTTAATATATACAAATAAGACATACAGGAGGCATTGTGGTGAGAAGGACTCCTATGCTCTGCATGTGAATAAATACCAGACCAATTAGCAATAAAATGTTAGTAAAGGTGCGCCTTTTCCCACACCCTTTCCAACATTAGTCAGACGATAAACTTTGCAAGTGTAGCAGACATAAGATATCACAAGGGCAGTATTTTATATCGTTTTTCTGTTTGTTTGTAGCAGTTGCCTGTCTGAGTGTATATATATTAATAAATATGGAAAATTTTATTAGTAAAGGATTGTGTGCTTGGTAATAGCAGAAGAAACTACCAGAATGGAATTACTTCTGATATATTATATAATGTAAAAAATGATAGTATCAGTATTGTGTGTATGTCTCGTGCAGGCATGTAACTGAAGAGTGACAAGTGACAAATCTTAAATCAACATTCTTATCACTTTCTCTGTCATGATATTCCCATAACAGACGCCATTCTTTCAAATTATTGAGTAGTAAAGCCAAGCATGCATGCTGCCATTTTTAATGACACACCCACTAGAGTCTGTATTTTTTGGGGGTTTGTGCATCCTTTACCTTCCCTACTTGCCTATATCCTTAACTCTGTGAGTGCCTGAAAGAAGAACTGTAGGAATGAGTCTTCTCTCTAGAGAGAATTCCTCACACCTCCAGTCATCCTTAATACACTTGGATATATGTATTTGGTGGGATAAACCCCTACATGATATGTTGGTGTGCCTATTATAAAAGCAAATAAAAAATACACATTTATTATGTGAATAATTGCATTTTGGTAATAAGAAAAACTGAGTTATTTGGGAAGTCTAAGATCTGACGTAAGATGTGCTGCCATTTAAGAAAGTAAAGAAGATGTATTTGGAATGTTCACAAAAGCAGGTAAATCAGGTGCTTTTGAGGTCATGCGAGAGACTGGATTAAGGGTTCATGACCGAATTTCACATAAAATGGAAAAAATAACATCCCTGCCTTATACGTCTATACACATGTAAAGCAGACAGACTTCAGTTATTCATTGTATATATGTTGTGTGCAAGGCTCAGAAGATTTCTGCAGATCATCATGTTTTAGCTCATGGTTCCACCACCAAAATGTTCAGTATAATTGAAACATTTGCCATTGCCAGACTCCTAGTTGCTCACCAGATTAAGCAAATCTACATCATGAATATCTCTCTCTTGTCCTCTCCTTGAGCCCTCTACTTTTTTGTATGTAGCATCTGAATCCTTTTACCAAAAATTCAAATGGCTTTGCCATACAAGGACCAACATTCACCTGACATAGGGCACTATTCTTTGCTCTTTACAGCTCTGCCTGAGTATAAAGCGGATATTGTATATTGGCCTTTATATAACCATATGTTTTGCTTATCATTATGTCTTCCATCTTGTTCTTTTATAAAATGCATCTTTTAAAATGTACACTGATGTACGTGATTTCCTTATTTCTAGTTTCGCTAACACAATCAAGTTTTATAACTGCTAACATAATCATTTTTGGGAAATCAACATGTTTTGCACAAAAAGCACAATGATCATTTGATTATCATATGACAAGTTTCTAAAATTATGTTTTGTGACAGTAAGCATGAAAAGCCCCTTTTCGGGGTATAAATACTCTGGTGATGTCAAAATAAAGCAGAACTGCCTTGCATGAGAGCTTGTGTGTCGTGTGAATTATTATCTTGCATTGGAGTTCTCCTGATCGATCAGAGGTCCGATAGGTAAGCACGATATTTGGCACATAGTGTATAGTTAAAGGGTACCGGGGTATATTTTAGACCCCAACAGCGGATAAACTTCTTCCTGTAGTGGGCCAGGCCAGCAAAGGATTTACAGCCCCCCTGCTAACCATCCAGCAATAAACCTGTGTCTTCTTTTGTGTATATGATTCAGAAAGCTGATTTGTGCACACACAAGGTGACACCTCAGGAATGCAACAGGATGAGTAACAGTGATGAGAAAGCATTCACTGGGACCATAAATTATTACCTCATCAGGACTGGAAACTGCTGGGTTTAACCCTTCTTTGGCCAAGCTGACAAAGAATATGGTAGCTGACAATACGTAACGTCAGCAATCGCTTTCAGGTCTTTAATTGGTGGACTTCAAAGCGGTCAACAAAATAGAATTTGACTGTTTTAAAAATAGTGTTTTAGATGTGTGGCTAAACAGAGGTATATATGCCCGTGTGTTTAGTTGCCCTTCTAAAACCAATATGCCTTGCCAGATATTTAACAAATTATGAATTCCTTTCTCAGCAGAATTATCACACTAGGAAATAATAAATCACCTTATCTGATACTGCTGTCCCAAATGATGGCATCTAGATCATTTTTGCCAAGATGGGCATATCTGGAAGTAGCAGTTGAATTCATTTAAAGATATTTATGATGTTGCTTTAGAAGGCCCCTCTTTGATTCTAGTGATGTGTTTCATTCATGTACAGGACATAGCATTTTTAGAACTAGGAAAAGTTCCAGTTTACATAAATAACTACATTCTGCATACAGCAACAATGAATGATGCTAGCTTTAAAAAAAAGAAGGAACTCTTGTCCAAAGCCATAACAAATATGAAATAACTGAGAGGGATTCTATTGAGCACGACATTCACAATGGCCTAGGGGAGCACTGAGCGAATTCAGGTGGTAATAGATGGAAAACTATACAAAGAAATAACAGTTGGAAAAATATCTCTTTTTGGAATATATATTGAAATTAGAAAATGTTTTAGCTTTTAATTTCCCTTCGTTTACATGCAACCTGCTAAATAATTAAGCAGACATATGTCCTGTGGGGAACCATTAAGGCGCAGTTACTAAGCCACCACAGTATGAACAAAGTTATTAATGTAGCTGCTCCAGAAGCTGTAAATCAATGGGGAGTGTAAACAAGACTGCTCTGAGTTCCTGGCCATAGGAAACAGGACCAAAGTCATGATACCCTGAGATCTCATCGTCAAACTCTGAGAGGTCTGGGGTATTTATATAGTGTAATTTTTACTGCTGTTATCAGGTCAATGTCAGACTGTCCCACAAGGACACGGGGTTTAGCCCGGTGGGCCCAGCAAGAGTTGCAGACTGCACCATTATGGCAGATTCCTGAGCATAGTGTAAAAAAAGATAGGGGTTCGGGGACAAAAAGAAGGATACAATTAAATCATAGGAAATGAAAAAGGAAATAAAGAGAGAGCAAATTGTTTTTGCTTAGTGAGCCTTAGTGAGTGGTGGGCTCCAGCACTCCAGTCTGACACTGTCAGATCCTTGAATTTATTGTACCTTCATTGTTTTACTGAAGGCAAGTATTAAAGTTATTATTCTAATGGTAATTGGTATTTATATACAGTATGTATATATACTTGCCTCCCAAATATCTCTGATTCTGTGGGACAGTCCTTTGATATCCGAACACAAGCCTCCATTTACCCTGTCCTCCTCCCAGGCTCACAGCAAATCAGAATGAGCAGGCAGAGTATCTATGATGCCTCAAGTGATTCTGATGCCTGACCAGACAACAGTGGTGCTTGGCACACTGCCTGGGATTGGGATAATCCAAACACAACTCTTCCATCACCTCCCGGGTATTCTATATTTCTATGCTGATCCAGTTCTCTCTCACTGCTCTCTAAAATGGCCACTGAGCTCCCACTTTTTATACTCTGCTGGGGGTGGGGTTACACTTTTGGCGCCAACACGCTCCCCACAACGTGTTCTCTGATTGGTTATCTGACCTCCTCAGCCCGGGATGACTTTTGGCTGTAGGGGACTCTGGGAGCAAGAAGCTCCAGAAATGCGGGAAAACTGATTACAGTCCTTCACAAGGCGCAGGAGGCACATCCTGTTCCGTGACGCCATTCATGTAGTTACCAAACCCAGGGTGTAGTGTATTTAGTCCTGTCACGGGCCTTTAAGAGTTCCTAACAACCCTTGGGTCAACTACAGTCAAAATAAAATAAAATAAATTTCAGGAATGTATATCCAATTGATTACTTGTCCTTTAACCTTGTAGTGCAGCTATCCCAGTTGGTAGAGAAAGACACTCAGCAGTCCAGATGCTTTTCTCAAATGTTTTCCAAACTTTAATTCCAAATTCAGCTCAAAACATATGTACATTATGCAATATATTTAACAGAGTCACAGTTTCATTCATAAGTACATCAAAATCTTGGCAGGTTATAATCCATAGATGTAAAACAGTAATATTTAAATCCCAAACCTGGGTTCCTCAGCCATGAGGCCCAGCACCCCTAGGGTGCTCTCTCCTGAGCCCGACATGCTATTTTCTTCTCTCTCCAGCATTTCCCACTCAGAGAGCTCACATAACTTCCTGCACTAAGATATTTATAAAGTCTAGCTGATCCCAGTCTATGACTCATCAATACATATTAAACATTCACAGTTTCCAGTAGATGGCGATGTCTACTCATAAATAGGGCTGATCTCCTACACAAAGGGTATAAACACAAAGGGAACCTTGGATTGAACATAAAACACTTTCCCAAAAATCATATCAATTTTAGTAGTGTATATTCCTAAACACTACACAGAGGCAGCTCTGACCCTATTGGTGCCCTAGGTGCCTCCTCATCCCGTGCCGCCCCCCTGCGACACCCTCCCTGCCCCGTGCTGCCCCCACTCACCTCCAACACCGCCGTCCAGCCGCGGCTCAACTTAAGATCTCTCAATAAGTTGAGCCGCGGCTGCATGTAACCTCCCAACCGGCACAATGTAAAAAAAAAAATGCTAGGGGCGCCCCCCTGGGCAGGCGGCACCTCTAGCATTTGCCTACACTGTCTAATGGCAGAGCCGGTCCTGACACTCCATATATGTACAAACCCCAAAATCAG
>WMED01029943.1:0-10183 GCA_019650415.1 Pipa parva
AGACATAGTGGGACTTTTGGGGGTAAAAAGAATGTAAGACGCTGTCTTACTTTCGGGGAGTTGTGATTCTCTTTTCAATCTGTTTTACCTGAATTGTTTTACTGATATTTGGTCCACCACATAAAAATTGATTAGAAAACAAATTTGGATTGAAGAATAATGAAAAAAAGAGTTTACCCATATAACGTCATTTTGACAGTTTCTACACATCGTGATGCAATAAGTGAAAACAAATTAAAGCTAATAATTGGATGAGCCCTTGTTCTCTGTGATGCCCTTGATTCTCTTTCACCCACAGAGTAGTTCAAGGAGGTTCTTCCCCCATGGACTACTTGGCCATGATGTAGCCCATGAAAGGACATCATTTCTTGCTTGATCTGCCATAGTAAATGGATTTTGAACCATTGGTGTTGCAGCACCCCCATTCACTTTTCAAAATAACAAAATCCCTTTCATACTTTCAACCCTTTTATAAATATATCCCTAGAGTTTAATTGCAGTTTTAATGCAGAAAAAAATATGTGACAAAAAGCATCCAGTTATTTTGGGCTTCTGGCATGAAACTACTTTGTATTTTGTCAATGCTGGTTTACACCAATAGGCTCCGAGGCTTCTGTCTGGTAAACTGCTTGGCAACAAATCTCAAAGCAGTTATGGGTGTTCACCAATTCAAATGAATATTGCAGCTTTTGTCTTAAGATTTATCACTCATGGTACGACTGTAAAGAAACAACTAATGGAACATTAACATTAGACAACATGAGAGAATCTAGGTCTTATTCATGAAAATCCAAATGGTTCTATAAAGGTCCAAATTCACAGCAGTTTGCCACTTCCTGATCTTTGCATATTAAGTAAACTCTGTGATGTGGCAAGTTCATCACTAATTCGGACACGACAGATGCAGACTTGCGGAGTTCTTTGTACAGGTAATGCAGATATTCATCAAGCATCTGTCTGTCACAGTAGTGAATTTGACAAAGTGTTCTGTGACCCTTTTGCCCGCTTTACTTCGCCAGATCAAAGTGGCAAATTAGGCTCATGGCAGAGCTCCTATTGACCAAGTGACTATGCTGTGTTCCGCGAGAGATGGACTCTGACACCGTTCTCTTCTTTGCTATGGGAAATCCTGTGTTTAGTGAATAAGGAATGTAGAATTCGCAATGTGAAGTGATGGGAATTCACTTTGATAGTAGAATTCAATTTGATGAATAAGCACATTAATGTCACTATAACAAAATTATACAAATAAGGTGAAAAACGCAAAGGTTTCATGACATTTAATAAAGAGACAAAATGAGTCAACTCAAGAGTGCAAATTTGCCCAAAAAAAATCTCTCACTGTGGAGGGGGTTATTCACTAAAGTGTGAATTCTCACAGCAAATCCACGACCACAACAATTTCCCCATTGTAAAGTTGCAGCCGCAACAATTTTTAAAATGGAGATTGCAACAATTTTCTATAGTAAAGTCGTGACTGCGACACTATTCTCATTATAAAGGAGCGACTGCGACAGTCACACTCTATTGCAACTGTCTTTAGCTGGCGAATTCACACCTACAGTATACACATAAATTTGGACTTTAGTGCATAACCCCCTGTGTTTTCTGAAAAGTTCCTAGTAGAGAATCCACTGCAGTCATTACAGCTGAAGTGTACATTTAGTGATTCCCTTGATATGTATTGTGGATGAAAATCTCTGCTTTCTACTGCTCTGTAAGTCAGCTGTGCCGCTATTGTGCCACTGTGCGCCATGACCAGCTGCTGACTAAATAAATGCCCTGATAATTATTATGATTAGATTTTTACAAATTAGACAAAATTGCTACAATTTAGACATTGATGTTATTTATTTGCAATAACAACAAAGGCCAACGTTTGCGACAGGATTTATATAAAGGCCTTTCTTTTTTTTTTAATGTAAATTTCCATTTGTAATTTTCTAATTAAAATATTGAAATTAAATTATCATCAGGACCAGATTTTGGGGTAGGTAATGTGACAGCTGAATGGTAAAGGAACTATCAGGGGCAATTTTTCCAGAGATCTTGTAACCCATAACAACCAAAAAGGTGTTAGCATTTCCTGGTAAAGGTGAAGTAGAATTATGAAAGGCAACTTCTGATTGGTTGCTATGGGTGACTAGACCTCTGTAAAGTTTTCCCCTGTTGAAGAGTTCCCCCCTATGAAGCTCTGCTGTAGTGGGATAATTTCTATGCTAGTGTTTTGGTATTTGGAAGGGGCTGGAGACAGTACTGGGCCACATTCTGAAAAGACTGAGGCCCTAATTCACCATTGTGCGAAGTGAGCCGCGAAGCGTTCGGCTCACTTCGCACATGGTGTTATGCGCATGCTGATGTCCTGCGCGCGGACACCAGCATGCGCATTAAAGGGATTCCCCTCCCGGCAAGAGCAATCGAGTCTCCTCGCCGGGAAGGGAATCCCTTTAATGCGCCCGCTGATGTCCGCGTGCAGGACATCAGCAGGCGCATAATACCATTGTGCAAAGTGAGCCGAATGCTTCGCAGCTCACTTCACACAATGGTGAATTCGGGCCTGAATAGTCGCGTAGAGCTAGGAATTCACATCTATTCTCCACTTCTCTTATTGAGCAAACTCTGCAAAGTGGCAAATATGCAAACAATCTGGATGTCTATGCTAATCACAGACTTATGGAGCTCTTTGCATCACTTTCCATGAGCATGCACAGGTAATTCTACTAGTGAATAAGCAGAGAAGTGGTGTGAAGGACCGAATGCGACTAAGTGAACTACTCCAAATTCACCTGCATGACTTCACCTTAAATCACGATCTAGCAGGGATCTGATTGGAGGAGCTATAATGTCAATCATCATTAAGCCCCAGCCACCCGACTCAGGAAAGAAAAGTCAGGCTGACAGGGAAGATGACAGAGAGAAATGCTGTATAAAGGTACATTTTTTTTATACATATATATTTACAAAATCATTTATTTCATTAGTAAAACCTAAATTAGTATTAGAGTTTTGAGGTGACAGGTACATGTTAATTCTAGCTGGGGTACTGAAGCATAGTCAGTATAGTCAATCAGTATATTTTGTTCTATATATTTTACAGCATATCTGTTGTATTGATCTGATTCCCATAATATGTTTACCTCCTCCTAAACCCTCCTGACAATCTTCCATGTGTGACGCATGCAAACAGTATGAAAATAAAGCATTGTGGTTAGGTGGTCTAATGACTGGTGATGAGGTCATGGAGTGATGGTGTGAGTTTTATTACATGTTTGACTTGTTGTCAGGAATATATTAAAACAAAAAATCCATGGAACTTATTTTAAATAACAATATGAAGAATGAGAGAATTAATCTGGGATATGTCTATATTTACATGTATATCATTTATTCTACTGTATTAAATAACCAGTAACACGTGAGAAAAAAAATTGCTATTTCAGAAAAACTGGGCTTTCTGGGGCACTTCATAATTATATGTTATCTCAAGTTTCATGGGAATTAATAGGACTAGACAGGGGTTTTTTCATTTCATAAGAGATGGCTGCAAACACAAGGAAATATTAAACTCAAACTAATACAAATCAGGAATATAACGTTTTACCGGTGATATGTTGAATGGAGTGCCATGTTAATCCAAATGGGATGCTTCCTTTTTCTGGTATTGCTGGTTCCCTAATAAGACCCAACCATCAGACTAAAGGGACTTATTGACTAATGTCTGAATTGTTGCGGAAAAGTATGAATTCGCCACTTCCCCATATTTGGGTATTCAGCAAACTCTAAGATGTGGCGAATTCGCCAACTAACGACTGTTGCACACTACACAATAGATGGCTACTGACTCAGTTATGACTTTACTATGGGTATACTGACACAGTCGCGGATTTTCTATTAAAATACTGACACGGTCGCGGATTTGCTATGGGAATACTGACGCTATCGCGGATTTGCTATGGGTATACTGATACGATCACGGATTTGCTATGGGAATACTGCCGCTATCGCGGATTTGCTATGGGAATACTGACACTGTTGCGGATTTGTTATGGGAATACTGATGCTATCGCAGATTTGCTATGGGAATACTGACGCTGTTGCGGATTTGCTATGGGAATACTGACGCTGTTGCGGATTTGCTATGGGAATACTGACGCTGTTACGGATTTGTTATGGGAATACTGACGCTGTCACAGATTTTCTATGGGAATACTGACATGGTCGCGAATTTGCTATGGGAAAACTGATGCGGTCGAGACTTTACTATGTGCATTCTGATGAGTTTGTGGTTTTGCTATGGGAATCAGCTGTTTAGTCAATAAGGAGTAGAGAATAAAAGCGTAGCCACCCAAAGTGATGAGAATTCACTTCCACAGTCGAATTCTCACTTTAGTCAATAACCTCCAAAATCTATATTATAATATATTTTAAAGGCTGGCAGATTGTTGTCGGGGAGCTCTCGGTGAGTGGTTTAGGTCCACTGAATGACCACCATCCATCTCTTTTTGTATATCAAGCTTGTAGCAGGTCAAACACAGGCAGATGTACAGTATATGTGGTCTGATGATTGGGTCTTTTTAAAACAGACCAATGGGCCATTGTACTTAGTTCAGTTATTGACCTTTTCCCCAATATTTAATAGATGTGCAAAACACAAAACGTAAAACGATTGTGTTAAAATTGTAGTGAGGAATTTCTAATATTTAACTATGTGATATTGTGGGGTTTTTGTGGATCCCTGTCAGGGGTTATGTACACCGTTTTTAATTGTTTTTTTTTAAAGTTGTGATTTGCAGTTTTCATTAAAGATCGTTACTGATACCGACAATCGACATGAAAACACATCAGAGTGTGGAAAACTTATCAGAAAAAGTCCATATAGATTAATGGGTTTCTACAAGTCAGGTGAAAACTTTTCAGCAAAAGGGCTTAATAAATATCGAAAAATATTGATATCAATATCCCCTTTGTATCAACACTGTACAGTAGGGGCACATTTACTAAAGTTGAACAGGTTTTTTGACTACTAAATGCAGGAGAAACAGCCTATATTTAACAATATCGTTGTTTTCTCCTATTTACTAAACTGTTCAAAAACCATTTTATCACCCAAAAGATTTTTCCACCTTTAAGCTGGCGTAAACCCATTATTCCCCAAGGAGTTGGTCCTGTCATTTAGCCTAAGTCCAAAATATTTTCCCATCGAAAAGTAATATCGATATCGGTCTGTATTGGAAGGAACCCTCATAGAAAAGCATTGCAAAGTGTGCGCCTGTTAACAGATCGATATTTATCGATAACGATTTATTTCCATAGGAAAACATTTTTATTGATCCTTTCTAAATCAGGGAAATTGAAAAAGTACAGGGAAACAAAAATTTGACAGCGAAATGGGGTGAAATGAATCAATATGGTGGAATAGGTCTTAGTAAATATGCTCCGAAATACAATACAGTAACGATATCAGACCTCACAGGAAGGGTCAATGCTGAACTCACAGAATCACACAAGAAAAAGTCAAGAATCGACCCTGGCAGTTCTGTTTAAACCAGAATTAGATTATAGAAGTTTCCATTAAGTTTTAAAAAAAATCTCAGCCAAGATGTTTCTCCTGTATTATTCCACCTGTGATTTTGACCCTAAATGCCTTAAAGAAATAGGTTTGTTCTAGATTAAAAGCAGTGGAATTTTAACATGTGTTTGTTTTTCATGTACATAGCTTTCCTCTCACTGTAATTACATTGGCCTGTATTACCGATGTTATATTTATATGCTTTCTAACATACTTAAGTAGAACAAGGTGTGTGGGAGAAGAACTGTCCAGTCTTATGTTGGAAGCAGGAATTGTATTGTGATGTATAATGTTCAGAAGAATGAACAAAACAGAGGTTTCTAAAACCCTGCACAAAATCCCTTTCTTACTAATGCTGTATGATTTACAATATGTCATTGTGGAGGTAGACAGTACCACTTTACCTCTTTACTGAATAAATGCTCTTTTATTCCATTTGCACTTCACAATAACAACATTTGGCACCACTCATGCACCATACGCGTTTTTCCTCTGTGTGCCACAATTCCTCAGCTGTCTGGTTACCCATGAATTTTATTACATTTATCTGATCTACTTTTCCAGAAAAGTGGATTAAGGAAAATGTAAACAGTTCCCCAGCACAGATGATGTCCTGGCTTTTTGGTTAAATAATGCTGTCAATCTGTTCAATCTCAAAACCTTCACTAGCCTAAAAAAAAAAAGGGAAACATATCACCAACATTTCTCAGCCAATATGGCAGTGAGCTATGTTGGACATCCAATGCCTTAGTGTAGAGGTCAAGTCATTCTAAATACTCACCAACTGAATGGATAAGAACAGAGTGGGAGGTGGAATGATTTGTCAGAAGATCACTCTGTGTGCTTTGGAAAGATAGGCAAATAATGCTTTCTTTAGGTTTGAAGACAATTTATTAGTCAGGATGGAAAGTTGGGTCTGCCAATATCATGCTTTGGGGCATGTAAGCAGTCACTAGCAGGGTGTACCCATGTGACTGAATGAGTAAGCTAACTATTTGGAAGTTTAACTGAAAAATTATATTTCTAAATATCATGTATGCGATCAAACGTGTGGATGATCGGTCAATGGCTAGTTTTTAAACAGGCATTATTAAAATAATAATGAATCCTGTTGTGAGGGTTGGGTTAGAAAACCT
Organism: Pipa parva; assembly: GCA_019650415.1. Taxonomy (NCBI): domain Eukaryota; kingdom Metazoa; phylum Chordata; class Amphibia; order Anura; family Pipidae; genus Pipa; species Pipa parva. The sequence continues at coordinate 6,706 of WMED01029943.1, forward strand.
TAAAGGATGTGGGGTAAAGCTTAGTAAAGAACAGCTCAGATTGTGTTTTACAAAGTTAAGATTACATAGACTTTAGAATGACATCACTAACATCTTTTAGCAATGCTCACAGTGCCCTGGGATCCCCTTATTGGGATTCCTTAAAAAAAGGGGTATTTAGTGTCTCACTCTCCAGATGGGTTTAACTTACCGCTCTCTAACAGCTGCTGGTCTTATCTGGCCATATTTGCCGAGACTGGAATCCCTTTAAATAATTCGCTGATGTCCGCATGCAGGACATCAGCGAGCGCATAACAGTCTGTGCGAAGTGAGGCGAAGGATCCGGACCTCACTTCGCACTATGGTGAATTCCCCCCCATAAAGTAGACTGATGTGATTTATTTTGGTATGTTTTTTCTTTAGTATTAAAGGCCCAGTAAATGCACAAAAAAAAAATTTGGCTAGCAACAACAATTATGACATCTTCTGCTGCGGCTGCTCTGTTGTTGATAAAGACATTGCACTGCATTATGGGACTTGAAGGAATTTCACTTAAAACATGGAAGCAGGTCATTTGTGGTGATGCAAAGGCATGGAAATAGTTAACTTAATCTGTGCCTGCAGCAGATTTTCCCTTTTTAGGGAAGATATCTAATTGCATCATTCGATTTGGCATCTTTTTAAACATGGAAAATTAATTTAGTAACATGGCACTGAAAATTCGTGCTTAAGGGACCAGCAAGATTTCTCAGTTAAGGATAATGTATCCCATAAAATAATTTCTAAGAATATTAAAAGCTTAATGAGGTTTATACCTTATATAAAGGATCTTTCTGCAGCTTGACGATTTTATACTGTATGATCACTGAAACTCTCAATGACTTGCGTATACTCAGGATGCCCGTAAGTGGAAGAGAAAATTTAGACCAGGGGTCTCAAATTCAATTTACCCGGGGGCCGCTGGAGGTAGAGTCTGGGTGAGGCTGGACCGCATCAGGTTTTCCACAAGAAAACAACAGATTAAAAACAATACATGGCCCTGCAGGGAAGTCAGCGGTTTTGTGGGGCAATATGCAGCTCTGCTGGGTGATTTTCATCTTCTGGGGAAATTAGCACCTTTGTGGGTAAATATGCAGGTCAGCGGGGCAATGTGCGGCTCTGCGGGGCAATGTGCGGCTCTGCAGGTCAATGTGCGGCTCTGCGGGGCAATATGTGGCTCTGTGGGGCAATGTGCGGCTTTGTGGGCTACTGGCGCATCTGTGATTTTTTTTAAATTATAATTGGGGGTAAATTTTATGGTTTGGGGGCAAGCTGGGGACACTGGGGGGTATTGTGGGGTCACTGGGGTGTGTGGGAGTATTGTGGGAGGGGATGTGGGGACATTGGGGATTATTTTAATGTTTTACAGTGGTGGCGGTGGGGGGGGATCAGGGGTTGCTGTGGGGGAGTCGGGGGATTGGTGGGGGAGTTTTACTTACCCCCCGGCACAGTTTGGCAGCGCATGCTGTTGCTGCCGTTGCTAACAGCGCATTAGAGGAGAAGGAACCCGGAAGCACTGATCACATGCTCTCCCGGATTTCTATTGGCTCCTATGATCGATTGGTGTTGGATCCAGCGCTCCACCGGCAAATAAAATGCCTGGTGGAGAGCACGAACCGGGGCCGCAAACTCGTGTCCCGAGGGCCGCGAGTTTGAGACCCCTGCTTTAGACAATAAGATGCACCATATTTTAAACTGTGCATTTGAGAATAAAACAAAAAAAAAAGCATCTTATGGTGGGAAATGTGCTAATGTATTTAAGCTATTTCAAATATTAATCAAGAAGGCCTTGTTAAGACACACCTTGGAATTTTTGTTTAGGGTCATTACATTAGAAAACCTAACTGGGAGTTTCTGCAGATGGAATGTTTACCCTTCTGTAAATAGAATACAGTTTAATTGTCTTTAGTCTGAATATGTATTCTAGCAGTTCTAGATAGGAAATTCCAGACTACTGGATTGCAAATGACCCTGATTATTCTGGACATTAGTTAGAATAGGAGGACGTTATCATGTATGGTGACTACAGAGGTTAGGGTTTTAATTACGTCTTTTAATCACTTTTGTTTTCAATTGCAATCATTTAGCGTCTAGGCACTAATCTTACATATTCTCTATTGTGTGACTTTAAGGGGATAAAAGATGCGGCAGCTTATAGGCTCTGGCAGGAGACATGATTAAATCAGATGATAACCAGATACAATTGTTAGTATTCAGGCCTGAGGGCAGAACACCCTATTGTGCAGTTTCTCAGAAGCACTGACCTTTGACTCTTTCCAACAAGAAGCTACTGTGGATGAATCAAAAATGTGTATTTCCTAGTTTAAGGCTAGGTTCACACAAGCGTATTATGCGCAGCACATAACACGCTTGTGTAGAAAAAAAAAATACGGCTATGTGAATCCCTATAGTGCTTACCTTGTTCCGGACACACTAGCGTATGACACACATACACTGGCTGTTGTATTTTTGCTGGCATATATACGCCGTGCACAAAATGCGGCTAGAAAGGAGGAGCCGTGAACGCAGAGGGAGCTTTCACACTGTCGCAGGTAAGTACAATAGAAAAATACGCCGGAGCGTTTTTTTTTTTCATACAAGCGTATTATGTGCTGTGCATAATAGGCTTGTGTGAACCTAGTCTAACAGAGGAATCAAACGTGATTTATTGTTTGCTTTTATTATGTTTTATTGAAATGCAACACCAACAAATCAACGACAGCAGAGGCCCTGCCATCAATCCCCCAATTTTGCCACTTTGTTCTGGCGAACTAAAACTGATGAATTTGTCACTAAACGCCTTGCTGAATTCGCTACTTTGATATCCTGCGATGATTGTTGAATAGGCGTATGACTTGTGCACGTGCACAAGAAGTGATGCGGAGAGCTCTGTAAGTCCACAAGTGTCGTAAGCAGCCGAATCGGTTGCAAATTCACCATATCGCAGAGTTTGCTGAATACCTGAATATGGGGAAGTGGCGAATTAATGAGATGTTTGGACCCTTACACAACTGTGTGGATTTTCATGAATAAACCTCTGAATGCAGGTCAAAGTTTAATGGTGCCCTAGGCGACAATGTCAAAATGTGACCCTCCCACACCCGTGGTCTCCCTTCCATTGTGCCCCATACAGTGCAGCAGTACCCACATATAGTGCAGCAGTACCCACATATAGTGCAGCAGTACCGACTTATAGTGCAGCAGTACCCACATATAGTGCAGCAGTACCCACATATAGTGCAGCAGTACCCACATATAGTGCACTACAGTGCAGGAGGTAAACTGTAGATTGTTAGTGTGTAGCTCTGCAATTTTCAAGTTCCTTTCTCTAAGCCACCCTTTCTCCATATTGTGGTGCCCCAACTTTCACTTTACAGACTTTGTGTTGCCCCACAATTTTCCCCATTGCTCATACTGTGCTGCCCCACAACACCTTTCATTCCCCATACTGAGCTTCCCC
>WMED01029944.1:0-10183 GCA_019650415.1 Pipa parva
ATCAAGAGACGGGTGGACAAACAAAAACCTAAAAATTCTGACAAAATGCAAGCACTGATTATGCAAAAATGGACTGCTATCAGTCAGGATTTGGTCCAGAAGTTGATTGAGAAAAATGGCTGCTCAATCCCAACAGCAGTGAACTTACTATAATATCAGAAAGGGTGCTCAGGAGCATAAACCCATGGTAGCAGCAGCAGATACAAATAGTTGCTCTGGCACTCCCAAAGTTAAAAACAATAAATTTGTTAGGTATCCATTAAAAGACAGGATTCAATAGTAACAGTTTAAAACAGCATGCCAGGGAGAATTGCAGAGGTCCTGAAGAAGAAGGGTCAATACTGCAAATATTGACTTGCTGCATTAACTCATTCTAACTGTCAATAAAAGCTTTTGTTACTCATAATACGATTGCAATTGTATTTCTGCATGTGATAAAAACATCTGACAAACACACATAAAAACCAGAGGGCAGCAGATCATGTGAAAATATGATATTTGTGTCATTCTCAAAACTTTTGGCCATGACTGTATCTGCTTCCCCTGCCCCATGCTATGTAGCTGCTCCCCCTTCGCCTGCCACATATTGTGTAGCTTCTCCCCCATACCACCTCATACTGTGTAGCTGCTCCCCTCCCTTTCCCTGCCCCATACTGTGTAGCTGCTCCCCTTCCCTTCCTCTGCCCCTACTGTGCATCTGCTCCCCTCCCTTGTCTCATACTGTGTAGCTGCTCCCCCTCCTTTTCCCTGTCCCATACTGTGCATCTGCTCCCCTCCTTTGTCTCATACTGTGTAGCTGCTCTCCCTCCCTTCCCCTGTCCCATCCTGTGTAGCTACTCCCCTCCGTTCCAGTGCCCCTTACTGTGTAGCTGTTTTCCCTCCATTATACTGTGTAGCTGCACTCCCCCTCCCTTCCCCTGTCCCATGCTGTGTAACTGTTCTTCCTCTTGATCCTTCTTCCCAATCCTGTGAAGCTGCATCCCCCTCCCCTGTACCTTGTAGCTGCTTCTTCACTCCTACACACAGTGTGTCCCCAGAACTTCCATCTGCTGTCACTCATTAGTAACACTGTAGCGATTGGTTAAGGAAAGAGATTGGGCGGGTCTAAGAGGCCAGGATTACATCACTTCTGTTTCTGACAATGAATCCCTGATTTCTTGTGCTTGCTTTAACTGCACATGCATTGCGGCCACTGACCACTGCCTTTGAAGTGATAGGGAAGTAGTGTCCCACACTAGATCACTGATTATGCAGGTATCTTATTTAAAAAAAAAAACGGGAATCAGCTTGTGCTTCATTTTTTATTAAAGGTACACTATGTTATATGGGTTTTTTTTTGAGACTTTAGTGTCCCTTTAAAGGGTATGAAAAGTTTGGATAAAAACATTATTTATATACAGTAAGGGATGGATTCTGCTGCTGCTTTGTTATTTGATAAACAGTCCATGCCCCCTTCTGCAGTAGCAGTTGAAGAGAAAGTGAGACAGCGAAGGATTAAAGGGTATGAAAAGTTTGAATAAAACAAAATAAAATATGTTTATTTTATATTATATTTATATTTGACATATATACATATAAAAAGCCAAATTAAACATTAAAAGGTAAAAACTATTTTGAATCAGTAGTACTTGCCGCTTGTTTAAACAGTCCTGCTCCCCCTCCCACTCTGTTTGCAGACTCTTCCCGTGCAGTGCCAATAAGCCTCTCCCCTCCAGGTGACATCACTCACTATACAGAGAGCCAGAATCCCCCCTCCCCTCATCTAAAAGCCTGTTTGTAACAATGAGAATGCGCAGATAAGATCTATATGACTATATGGCTGTGGAGAGAGAAGCCATGGAGTAGCTTTAACCCTAAACTGAACATACAGGGAGTTTGTTTGCAGAGACAAAGCAACTGCAGGGGGATACTGAGCACTGCTATATTAAGAGGTAAGTCAGGAGTTTCTAAATCGATTTATTGCTTGACAATAAGTAAACGGGGCTTTCTTTATAGACAGGATTTACATACCCTTTAAGGAAAGGTCTGATTTGGGCAATATTCTTTAGCTGGAGATGCAAGTATTTAGCGAATGCTTACATGCATGAAGTAAATGTGAAGGCATAATAACCCCTATACAGCAAGCTTGGGGAACCAAAGAAACTGGAATTTTGTCTTTATTAATTACAAGATATGGAAAAATATAAAAGTGGGTGAAAAGACTGGTAGTGTTGTTTTGTCTATATTTTTTTTATAAACAGCATGAGGACACAAAGAAGAAGTCAGCAGGAAGACAGTTATGAACAGACATCAGTCTTCCCTACTCAGTACATGGCACAACATTACGTGGCAGTGCTACACCACCAATAAAATTACAATTCCCATCCCCAGTTTGACTTACCAATCATCATCAGCCAGCAGTTTAAATGCTTCTGCCACAGAATTCTCAGGTCTAGCTAACTCTCTCGGTGCAGAGCAATCAATGATACCAGAGGTATGGCTCATAGTTGATTTTCTGTCCTTGGTAGGGCTTCCATGTACTGACAGATTATTAAATGGAAAATGTTAGACACAGTAGAACAATTGGCACAGAGAAGCGATATAATTTATTTCTAGGATCTGTATTAGTAGAGCTTCAGTATATCAAACCCTCTCTGTCACTGTTTGACTTTGTGTCTGGGATTCACAGTTCTGTTAGTATTTAGGTGTTGCTATAGACCTATATGGCTGATGCAGAAATTGCAGAGGAGGTAATAATGTCCCTATGTACTGATGCCTTCTGGTCTTTTTAAGGCGATTATATTTCTGATGCAGAAGAAGAGGGAATGTATTAAGTGAAATAACAGTAGCAGGGAAAAAAGGAAAAAGTTTTTCAATTTGGTAAAGGTAGTGAAATATCAGCAATAAATCATTATTGTAGTATTCACTGTTTTATAAAGACATTTTGTGAAATTTCTTCACAGAAAAGAATTCACTTGATTTAGGCTGGCAAAACCCACTATTCCCTATGGAGTTAGTTCAGTCATTTTACCACACTCTGATGTTCTTCTGGTCTACATTTCCCCCCTGGAGTGATTTCACCCAGTTTTACGACTGCCACAAACGTGGGAATATTACATAGCTTACATTTTATGCTGAAAAAACAAATTAAATACTGTGGGGGTTATTCTCTAAGGTGCAAATTCGACTGTCGAATTCTCAAACAGCGGATTCCCATAGCAAATCCGCGACAATTTCCCCATTGTAAAGTTGTTACAAATTTTTAACATTAAGATTGCAACAAATTTCGAATAATAAAGTTGCGACTGCGGCAATATTCTCATTATAAAGACGTGACTTCGACTGCGACAGTAGCAGCGTATTGTGACTGCCTTTATCTGGCGAATTTGCAACTATATGCAACAATTTGGACTTTAGTAAATAACCACCTATGATAGCAATAAGTCGGATTATGATAGCAATAAGTCGGATTATGATAGCAATAAGTCGGATGTTCATTTTATTCTTGGTGCCACTATACAGTTTTGGTCAAATTATACTTACCACATTGGAAATATTAATATAATTGTGAAGACAGGCCACATAAATGCCCAAATATTTATTTAACAAAATAAAAGTAAACCAGGACCCCATTTTCAATCAGTTTCCAGCATTCATACATATAAACGCATGAAATAGCTCTTACACAAATGTATCTTATGTATTTTTTTTTTAAACTTGGAAACTCTGATTTTCATTAACACAATTTGTGTAACCAAGATTTACAGGAAACATTAACCACCTCTGACTCCATGTCATGACAAGTCAACTATAGATTTGTTTCCTCTTCTTTAACTAATTACATTTGCAGTCCTGTAGCCATTTAGGATTCCATGATTGTTCCTGTTATTTGCTTTGCCTTTTAGCCAGGTTACCATGGAAACTACTGCCTCCTTTCCACAAAGAGGAGATTAATATTTAGAAACACCTCTAGCTACATTCTTTATGCAAGGAACACAAACAAATAAATGTACATGCTATTCTCTGAATAATATACATAGACATATAAAATGTATATTTATAGCTGCTTTTTTATCTTTTCTAATATTCCATACCCAGCTCTTCTAGATTATCAGTTAATGACTGTGTGACAAGTGCAAATGTTTTCCATTGCATTAATAAAAAAGGCCCTAAAAAGTTTGAATTTGAACATTACTTCATATAAAATCTAAAATAAATCAATGTTTGTATTTGTCCATGGGGAAAGAAAGGAGTGTTAGGAAAATGCAAACAATCATTACTCAAGACATATGGCTACTGCATATGGCTAAAGGACTGCAAGCTTGCTAATTATAGTAGACTTTCTTTTTGAAAGTGCAAAGGGAAAATAGACAATGAGGAAAAATGTGAGAGCGAAAGCAGATTAGGGAACACTGCTTGCATGCGGGTCTCTGTGCAAAAAGAGAAACGATACAGATGGGGAATGATTAATAAGGAGGCATGGAATAGATAGATATAAGACTATGTGAGACTGAAAAGTGAATGAGGCAGATCATTCAAGGAAAGGAAAGTTGGCAGTAAGATACATATGTAGTAACAACGAAATCCGGCATTTCGGAGTGCCGGATTTCGTTGTTACTACATTTTTGCAAAGTCCGCATGTATCCTGAGCACCCGTCTACCACTGATACAGGATTGAGCGGTTAGTACCTTGATATTGATTGTTCCTAAGTAAGATACATAGTCAGGTCAGCCATTCATAGTAATGTAGAAAAGGAAAAAGTACATCTATCAATGAAAAGCTTTTGTCTCATAAAGTGAACTCCACACCCATGTGAAAGAACGTTGTCTAGGTGAGCTGTTGTGCTTACAATAGCCCCCTTTCATTTCTTAAGTGCCACCAGGTTTTTTAGGACACAAGGTGCCATGGTTGGCACCTGTGCAGAACAGATAACAAATAGGAAGTATAGGTAAATTCACACAGATTGGATCACTGGCAGGAAAGACTGGGAGAGAATAGTCAGGGTAAAAGCAGAATTGGGATACAAGTCACGCGTTACATCCAGGTAAGACAAATATAGAAATAGAGTACACAAACAACACTTTACAGATAAGCAAGACAAGATGCAGCAAGGAGCAGAGAACTTCAGCAAAGCTCCAAGTCTATAAATGGCTTGAAATTACATGAATGGCTGGTCAACTGCAGCAAAGCTTTTATAGGATAGCAGGGATATACTAAACATGACCAGAGCAACTGGTCAACTGCAGCAAAGCTTTTATAGGATTGCAGGGATATACTAAACATGACCACAAGCATAGGGTACACACCAACCTTTTATAAGCATTTAGAATTATTTAAAAGTTGCCTTAAATTTTTAGGTGGTTCTTCAGTCCCCCACAAGTGTCTTTCAAATCAGACACCCTACTTGAGCCAATTGAAAAATAGCTTACTTTGTTTCTCTAGCATTTCTGCAAGAATGCCAAATTAAAAACCGGCTCTTTCCATGTTCCTTCTGCTAACAGTTCAGATTGCCAGCAACAAAACTGGTAATTGTCATTACAACCAACCAATCGGCAGTAGTTCGGACCTCAGGTACAAGAAGAAGTTGCAGAAAGACTGAAAAGTAAACCAACTGAATTATGGCTGAATATCACATATGCTACAAAAACATGAATGGAGACTGAGGGACCCCTTTATATCTCAAGATAAATCTTAATAATAACACCGATTTAAATCTTTACCTGATGCTTTCTTCAAACTGGAAGTTCTTTTTAAGGATGGCGGCCTAATTTCAATATATTCATGAAAGTCTGTTGAGGGTCTCCGAGCTGTAATAGCAAAATCAAAATGAAAAAAAGATTTTGTTATTTGATAACACCAATACATTACTTATTTCTTATTAATATTGCAGTATCCTGTTTAAACAATCCTGTTCACACAGTCTATAACTATTTCAGTGCACTTTTTTGTTCTGAAATAAGACTTTAATTTGTTTATTTTTTCTGTTTTTTTAAATTGTATTATAATTTTATAAGAGTTTTTTCTGTTTATTATCACTGATATCACAGATTTGGGTTTTGTGTTTATAACTTTATTGAGGGCGCTACTCACTGAGAAACCCCTTGTAGTTTTTCTGTATAGTTTTTTATTTCATTTATTTCTGTGTCACGAGATGTCATTTTGTTCCTCAAAAGTTCATAAACTAGACTTAAAGAATACTTAAAGTATCAGGCTGGCAGGTATCCTAAATGCCTGGACCCAGGTCCATTGTTTTTATGTGAAACAAAGGACTTTGCGCTATCCACAGGTAAGTCCCTGGGTAGTCACATGGGGGATATTTGACTCAGCATAGACTGGCTTGTATTTAGGATGAACGTTCAATAAGATGCCAATTAAAGTTGACCTGTCAGGTCAAATTAAAATACTGTTTTTAAGAAACTGGGAGTTGTCTTAGCTGAATATAAGACTGTAGTAAAAGAAGCAAACTCCCTGCTTCTTTTCTGCTCCGATGCCCAACTTGAATTTCAAGTCGACTGGGCAGAGCTAAATGATGATTGACATTATAGCTTAACCAATCAGATCCCTGCCAGATCGTGATTTAAGGGATATGATTCAAGTCGGGCATCCAAGTAGAAAAGAAGTAGGGAGTTTCCTTCTTTTATTATAGTTTTAGATGAATGCTTTTAGCATTCAGCTAAGACAACAAACTGCTTCTAAAAAAACAGTGTTTTAAGTGGACCTGACAGGTCTATTTTAAACAATAAATGACATCACAAAATGAAAAAATCCAAACCTTGTTGGTACCAACGTTACTCCTATATTGTTAAATGTGAAATTAAGTCTCTGATTTATTTAGCTTTGTCTTTAGAATATTTCTCTAAAATCTTACATAAATTTTGGAAGGGCAAATTAAATATATAGCAGGTAAAAATCTACCAAATACTCATTCCAGTATGCTCTGTCCCAGACCCAATATTTTTACACTCCTCTGATGAAAAGAAGCTTAGCAAGTCCATAATAGAAACAATGATACCTACTAGTAATCGCTTGCATGTTTTTTATTATAAGAAAAATAACAATCACACATCTAAGATAGTTTGTTAATAAAAAAGAAATAAAAAAGCTTAACTAACATTCTATGATCACTGAGCTGGGATCATTCTGAGAAAGTTGTTCTCTTGTAGTCTGCTCCTTCTTTTCTAGATCATTATTTTCTAGTTCTTTCAAGCTGTTTTCTCTCCTCTGTCTCATCTTTTCTCTAGCTGATTTTGAGATTGCGACCTTTACCTGTATTACCACAAAAAAAAAACAGTTACTAGAGAATTGTATCTGAATTTTAATTGCCAGATTAAAAATTATGTAGAATTGGTGTTGAGCAACAGTCAATAGTTGTATTAATATCTAAGTTATATCCTTTGAGGGGTAAATCTGATCTAAGAGAAGAATAAAAAAATAACAAGTAAAAAAAAATTCACTACAAAATGAGAACTCCTAACATATATGCTACACACAGGAATCTAGATTGTTGTTGCTGTTAATTTTTTTTTTTTACTCAATTCTTAAATTTACCCATATTAAATTTATAACTTTTTTCCAATGGGTAAAAATGAACAGAGAATTTCTGAGAATGCAAAACTGTTCTGTGTTCCATACATGCAGTTGTGAAGTTTCCTACAAGTAATCATCAGAAATTTAATAGATAAAATGTGTGCATCACCAGCACAACAGGCAATATTTGTCTTAAAGGGTGCTGATATAACTGCACACATACAGGGGTGAGAAAAAAAAATGAAACACCTGTCATTTTAGAGTGGGAGGTTTCATGGCTAAATTGGTCCAGCCTGGTGGCCAATCTTCATTAATTGCACATTGCACCAGTAAGAGCAGAGTGTGAAGGTTCAATTAGCAGGGTAAGAGCACAGTTTTGCTCAAAATATTGCAATGCACATGACATGGGTGACATACCAGAGTTCAAAAGAAGACAAATTGTTGGTGCACGTCTTGCTGGCGCATCTGTGACCAAGACAGCAAGTCTTTGTGATGTATCAAGAGCCACAGTATACAGGGTAATGTCAGCATACCATCAAGAAGGACGAAACACATCCAACAGGATTAATTATGGGCGCAAGAGGAAGCTGTCTGAAAGGGATGTTCGGGTGCTAGCACCGATTTTATCCAAAAAACATAAATCCACAGCTGCACAAATCACGGCAGAATGAAATGTGCACCTCAACTCTCCTGTTTCCACCAGAATTGTCCGCCGGGAGCTCCACAGGTCCAGGCTGCTATAGCCAAACCTTTGGTCACTCATGCCAATGCCAAACGTTGGTTTCAACGGTGCAAGAAGCGCAAATCTTGGGCTGTGGACAATGTGAAACATGTATTGTTCTCTGATGAGTCCACCTTTACTGTTTTCCCCACATCTGGGAGAGTTACGGTGTGGAGAAGTCCCAAAGAAGCGTACCACCCAAACTGTTGCATGCCCAGAGTGATGAACATGAAAGAGAAGTTGAACATCTCCCATGGCCTGCATAGTCACCAGATCTAAATATTATTGAGCCACTTTGGGGTTTTTTGGAGGAGCGAGTCAGGAAACGTTTTCCTTCCCCAGCATCACATAGTGACATGGCCACTATCCTGCAAAAAGAATGGCTTAAAATCCCTCTGACCACTGTGCAGGATTTGTATACGTCATTCCCAAGACGAATTGATGCTGTATTGGCCACAAAAGGAGGCCCTACACCATACTAATAAAATATTGTGGTACAAAACCAGGTGTTTCAGTTTTTTTGACTAACTCCTGTACATATACAACTCCTTTATACTAAGCCAATTACTGACATAAATAATTAAAAAAAGTTTGGGGAAGAACTAATACTTGCAAGTTTGCTTTCCTTAATTAATTTTCCAGAGAGCTGACATTTTCCTCCCCCCGCTACCCCTCCTCTTACTGTTCTGCAAGTCAGGAAACATGAAAAGAAAAACTTGCCTGACTGCTATCAGTTAAGCAGTGTGATGACCTTTTGGCCGCATAAATTAAGCTTGTTTACAGGAAATTACAGAGGGAAAGATAACTTGTGCTCATGTACTGAGTAGTAAGTAGGGTATCTTTTCATGGAAAACTGGCCAGTACACATCACACATTTCCTGGTGCAGGAGTTTATCAATGCTGCCAACAGAATCATTCTACGTCATATGAAACAACTACTGGGGAGAAACGCTCATCACTAAGGTATAGTACTGCATATGTAAATATGTATTTTGACTATAGTTCCACTTAAAAAGGTCTTGATGCACTATCAAGTAACAGCATGCTAACACTTAATGACTTATGCATCTAAAATAATTCAGGTAAAATAATCATATTCCCTGACAAGTGAAAGAATGTAAGGTTGAACACCTGCAAATTTCTGACTGGTTACTTAGAATGCTTAATTATGTCAGTCAATACCTGGCTTAAGATTTCAAACTGACTAGAAGACTTACATCACTTTCAATGGTAGGGCTGTTCTGTTGGACAGCTTTTCCATAGATACCCGTTGGCGGTTCAGTGTTTTGCTTTGCAGGAAATGGATCATCATGGGTTAAGAAAGAAGACTGGCTGTGTGATTGAGAAGCAGCTGGTAGAATTTCAAATACACCTTTAAATATAAATTAAAAAATATATAGTATGTTTATTCCCAATCATCTTGATACAATATCAGCAATTTTATCACACTGCTGCAAAATAAACATTTAATACAATCTTTAGAAATTATAAAGGAACTGCAAGAAAAGAAAACAGATTCAAAATAGAAAGTCTTCACCTATGAGTTTCCCTTAAACACATTTTGTTATGTAAAATCGTAACATTTCATATCTTCCAGTCAAAGGGAGAAAAACATAACTAAGGAAAAGAAGACAAGTACTGATGCAGAGAAGTGACACACACATTTTACCCAAGTACAAATGAAATGAAAACTTTCAATTTCATCTCCATTATTAAACATATGAGGTTTTTTTGTAATCAGAACAATAATGCAAGTCTGAACATATATTGTAAATAAAATCTCAATGTTCCCCAATGCCAGTAGTCAACTAAAAAGAGATTTCTGCATGGACATCCCTCAGATTGTGTCACTCTGGAAAATAAATCCTAATTGAAAACAAGCCTGTATTGACATAACACATACCCTGTTTCCCCGATAGTAAGACACCCCCGAATGTAAGACATAGTGGGGGTTT
>WMED01029945.1:0-10182 GCA_019650415.1 Pipa parva
TAAATTAAAATAAAAAAATGTGGCACCTCTTACGCGTTTCGTGCTGTGCGCTTAATCATACTATATGATTTGATACTATGATTAAGCGCACAGTGCGAAACGCATAAGAGGTGACACATTTTTTTATTTTAATTTACTTTTTGTACCTGCTTTTAAGATTACTCCAATAAAGTGAATATTTTTTTACTGCTGGTGTGCCGGAGCACTTGGAGAATTTTGAATTTACCATTGGGTCCTAAACATACTCCTGAGCACCCGAATTAACACAGTTTGCTTATCAGAGGCTACATGCTTTAAAGGGATTTGAGCGGCTTTTAGGTTTGTTTGCTATTTGGCATTAACTCAACTCGCCGTGTTTGGAGGAAGAGAAATGTTGCCTATGACCCAAAGAACACTGTCCCCACTGTCAAGCATGGAGTTGGAAACATTATGTTTTGGGGGTGTTTCTCTGCTAAGTGCACAGAACTACTTCACTGCATCAATGGGAGAATGAATAGAGCCATGTACTGTAGAATCTTGAGTGATAACCTCCTTTCCTCCGCCAGGACATTAAAAATGGGTCGTGGCTGGGTATTCCAGCAAGACAATGACCCAAAATATACAGCCAAGGCAACAAAGAAGTCCCTCAAAAAGAATCACATTAAGGTCATGGAGAGGCCTAGCCAGTCTTCAGACCATAATCCCATAGAAAAATTATGGAGAGAGTTGAAGCTCTGAGTTGCCAAGCGACAGCCTCAAAATCTTAATGATTTAGAAATGTTTTGCAAACGGGAGTGGACCAAAGTTCCTCCTGACTTGTGCGCAAACCTAATCATCAACTATAAAAAAACATCTGACTGCTGTGCTTGCCAACAAAGGTTTTGCCACCAAGTTCTAAGTCTTGTTCGCCAGAGGGATCAAATACTTTTTTCTCACTGCAAAATGCAAATAAATTTTATATAATTTATACAATATGGTTTTCTGGATTTTATTTTGGATATTCTATCTCTCAATGTTAAAATTAACCTGCCCTTAAAATTGTAAAGTGTTCATGTCTTTGTCAGTGGGTAAACTTACAAAATCAGCAAGGGATCAAATAATTAATAATTTTCTCCACTTTCTTACACCTTTAGCTATCTAGGCACACTCATTGTGAAAATCAAGTTTATCTCCTGTAATATGTATAAAAAAATGTGGCTTTAAAACAACTTTTATTGAAATATCAATATGTGAACCACAAAAGCCAAGCTAAATATCAAACAACTCAAAGTAAAGCAAGCACAAAATTTGAGTGCTGCAGCTTAATGCCAACTTTGTAGTTTTTCATGCAAAACAACCATTTATTTACTTCTCAAATATATATAGTATATATTTTACAAAAGCATACCCCTTTGTATACCCCTTTAGCTGCCTTACTTGTTGTGGAAGTGAATTTCTGGGTACAATACCTCAGAGCAGTTTCAGTTGCATAATCCATCTAGTTCCTCCCAAATTTTCCTTCTACTTGCTTGTTTGAAACCCCCAACTAAACTTTTGCAGCAGACTTGCAGAGGGTCAGCTAGTTGGCAGAACTGGACAGCAGTGGAAGTGCATGAGCAGTCATGTGGTGGCCTTTGCATCCTATCCCCCCAAAACAACCTTTCTTTGAAATATCAACATATGAGTAACAAATAACAAGCTATGAAACAGCAATGTCCACTGAATAGAACTAGCTGGTTTCCTAAAAAAGATATCAAAATGCAAAGGCAAAACAGAATTGCTTAAAAATCTACAGAAGACACAAAAAATGACAAGCCAAGAAAAGCAAACATATAATAATTTCAATAGAGAAACGTGCCCACCTTGTCAATTTTTAGCTTTCTTGTCATTGTGGCTGCAAAATTATGGACACAAACCTCTAAACAGCATTTTGTTGAAACCAACCAAAATGACACTAAATATAAAGAATGAGGGGTTTAATTCACCATTATGCGAAGTGAGGTCCGGATCCTTCGCCTCAGTTCGCACATGGTGTTATGCGCTCGCTGATGTCCTGCACACGGACATCAGCGAACGCTTTAAAGGGATTCCAGTCTCGGCGAGGCAACTCTTTTGGTCTCGCCGAGACTTTAATCCCTTTAAAGCATTTGCTGATGTCCGCATGCAGGACATCAGCGAGCAAATAACACCATGTGCGAAGTGAGGCGAAGGATCCGGACCTCACATCGCACAATGGTGAATTACCCCCTGAATGTCTCCTTAACTGAATTGTACTCATTATGTATTGGTATTTGTAAGAAGAATATGGTTAACAAATGCCCCAGAATGTTGTGCCTGGATATGGTTACTATTAGCCAAAAGTTTAAGAGCTGCAGCCTAAAAATTGTAAAAAAAACTTCAAGGGGCCCTCCATTTCTCTAGTTTCAAGCAATACAGAATTTAGGAATTAATACTGAGTTACAGAATGATCATAACAAGCACAGAAAATGGGAGGACATACCTCCTGAAATATGCCTGTTTAATTGACAAACTATATCACCAGGTATTGCAAAGTTCATCTTTCTTTCATCTGTTGATGAACTTTTCCCTGGTATAGGTTGAAAATATTGATATTGCCGATATCAATATTAAGCCCTTTCTGACATTTTTTTTTAATTGAAAAGTGATCACCTGGTTCAGTGCTGAAAAACCCCATTATTCCCTATGGAGATGGTTCACTAAAATTTTCTAAGTGCTCATCTGAAAAATCTGAGATATCGATCAAAAAACGGCTCCATTGACAGCAATGTAAACTATAGCAGTACAAAGCTATTGATATTTATTGATATTGTTAAATTATTTATTTGG
Organism: Pipa parva; assembly: GCA_019650415.1. NCBI lineage: Eukaryota > Metazoa > Chordata > Amphibia > Anura > Pipidae > Pipa > Pipa parva. Next base: position 2,806 of record WMED01029945.1, read on the forward strand.
CATTACTTAACTGATGATAACATGGCAAAAAATGGTGATAAATGCCGATACTGATAGAATTGGTCAAAATTACCTTAGTAAAGGACCCCCATAATATATGTCCCTAATTGTTTGATTTCTTTTCTTCACTTATGTTGATCTATATTATAAATATTGCATTTCTAACTCAATAAATTTCCCTGCATACATACTTTCTAAACTGAGCTGACCTTCAGATCTGGAGAATATCATTCTTCAGAGTTAGAGGCAAACTGACTCAGCACATATTTATGCTGTTCCTACTGCTATTGCAGTTAATAACAGAACCATCCACAGAGCTCTGGAAGTTGTAAATCAGGTTGAAACATGAAGGATGTTATTGATGGACTTCATCAGCTTAAGAATTACAGACATGGACATTCTGAGACTCTCAAGAATGAAAATTATCAGCTGAAATCATCTTAACAATTAAGAAATGTAATGTCAGATAGTGGATATGTTATGGCTTAGCTCAGAGGAACTGTTCCATTATTCTACTCTAGGGGGATGTCTTTTTGCAGGGCTGTGACCTGTACTTAAAATAAAATCTCAAAAAGAAAATCTTACTTTTAAAACATTTGTCAGCAATATAGAAACACAGAAAGTTTACCTAAGTGCTAGCCTCCTTATAATGGAAGAGTAAATTTCCTGTGTTGTGTGAAAAGCAACAATACAGTTTGTTACTAACAAGGAAAAACAGCATTCAGCTTCTAGCTATCTTTAGTGCTGCCCTGTAGAGAGATAAATATCTGTCCTGCAGTCATGCTATAACCCTGCACAGAGGTGGTGGTACTAATGAGCAAAGGTTTAACTGTGAATCTTGCTAGAAAACAATACATGATTTTAAATAAACCTTAGATAAACAGGAAAGTTTCCTTATAAAATTATTCCCCACTTGCAAAATTTCTGGAAAATGTCTCCAGCAATATGACAGGAAGCTAGGTGCAAAATATACATTTTCTATCACTATACTATCTGTACATATAATATATACTTATATAAAATACAGACAGTATATAGTAACATAATTTGTACATACATGGTAACATATTCTATAAGTGCTTTCTGTAAATACATAGTAACATTATATACACACGGTATCATTTTGTGACCACTAAGGGATATATCTACTAAGATCAATTGCTGTGTTTCGCTTTTTTTTAATATAAATACATTTTTTTCCACTTCACATAAATTAGGGGAAAATGTAAATGCATTAAAAAAAAAGGTGGAAAATGGTAAATTACTTTAGGAAATATTCCCCTTATAGAGAGGGTAAAATATATGCAATAAAGCTTTAAAAAAAGGCTGTTACAAATAACAGATGTACAGTATGTCATTACATGAATGCCTGATGAGATTTTGTATATATACAGTATATAATTTATGTTAATGCCATTTAATGGATTTTCCCCATAGTTTCATATCCTATATGATTTGATATTAATAGAATATCCAGTATTCCCATAGTTACACGTTCTGTATACACAGGGGGAAATTTTCGATTTGCTTGACCAGTTTTGACTCTTTTTAGGATACTATTTTTCAATTCACTGGACTTTTGGAATCAGCTAATTTATACAGGAATTATAAGAAAATTCTGATCTAAGAAAGACTGATATTGATAAACATCTGTAACGCTATGGTGGCAATATGGCGGTTTCTGGTTTGTACAGTAGCTTACCGTAAGCACAGGCTAACGACAGAACATAGGTTACATTTCATGACTCTACCCTCTGGAGTGAGCTCTGACACTGATTCGGAGGATTATGGGCGTAATAAGTAGTGATGTGGTGCGGTGAAAAACATGAGTGCCAGGGACTTTAGTGTTAAAATGCAATAACAACGTTTATTAATGCACACAGAAGAGAAGAAATGGTAGCAGAAACAGTACTGTATAATAGATGCAGACACAAATACTTCTTCGATTGGTATATTCAACAAGTAGCTGCCCCTATGGGATTTCCAACCCTGGGTTCTCACAATCAATGCAGGAATTGTGGCTCTTGAAGGTGCACTGTATCTTTAAAGGAATCCTTATATGCACTGGCTCTTTACTGTAGCACTGGCTCTGGTCACTAGGACTGGATTCTTTTGTAGTAGGATATGGGGGCTGTATTCCCCTACTCAGCAGTAATTATGGGCGCTGGCCATTTAAGTACCTTTATGGGCATATGGCCTTTTAATATAGTTCACTGGGTCCATCCCGGTCCCTATCTGAGGCAAGGTAGGCCTCAAGTTCTCCTCTTGTGGAGCAGGGTCCTTCCCCTACACTCAACAAGATTAAATTGTGCTTCTACAAATTGGTGCCAGCCCTTTAAGGGAACTGGGACAACCGGTGACATCACGCACACATGACATCACTATTATATGGCGTGCCTATGCGTTGCCATCACAGGGCATTTGCAAGCCCTAACGACACTACTAAGCTGCCGGCAGGCTTAGAAGCCGGCAGCTGAAGACAGGGGCTCATCAGGAGAGGAGTTTAATACTCCTAATGCACTCCTTGAAGAGAGGAGAGCGCCACAGCGCTTGTCAAGTAGGTGGGCCTGGAGGGGGTCCCTACACATCAATCCATCAAAACTGGCACACTGCAGTTTTTTCCGTGTGGTTCCACTTCCATTGCATATTGATGTCAACAATCTTTTTCAATGCGATAACTAATCTGACTGTGACAAAATGACCAGACCTACTCTATGAGGAATAATGGGTTTTCACCAGCCTAAAGCAGCTGAACACTTTTCACTGAACAAATTAGAAGGAATGCCTTTTATAAATTATCAAGACTGGCAATATTTTGTTGTATTGTTAATATTTCACCAGTTGAAATATATGAAGGAATTTTTTTCACTTCAATTATCCAGTTAATACAGTTTTTTATAGATGAATGGACAGACAAACAGATGGATAGATAGCTTTTTGTGTGATGGTTTACCTTATCAGGATGACCAGTTCTCAATGTGCAATGAATGTGTTGTTTTACTTATGAAAACCTGATGCACTGAATATTAATAAAGAGCATATCTTAAATACATCCAAAGCAAACACTTTTACATTTACAAGTGAAAGGAAGCAGTTTTCCCTACTTGTTTCATTTTGCTTTCTTTTACGAAAATAAATAGTTGATGGCAAAAAAATAATTTTAGAACTATCCCTAGAGCAATAGTTACTTTATTATACTAGATATACAATTATGCAAAATCTGCCATAGAACAGTCGTAAATTGATGTTCTTGGAGCATGTCCCTTGAGGCTATTTACCCAAGAATAAATTACCAAATGCCTGGGATTTAAATAGCTTCATTAAGCTTTCTTTTCGTATTTAGATTTGTCAAAGATCATGTCAGGAAAAGGATATTGCAGACTAGTGCAATTACACCGTTTAGCATTCCAGACAGTGATATTGGTTTGGCCAACCCATCTTCCTTTATTCCCCCCAACAAGGGTATTACTGGAAATTCATTTCTTTTGACCTAGAAATCAATAATGCTGCTCCAAGCCCTTCCAACACTCTCAACACATGCAGACTTGGATGGGCAAACTTTGGTACTGGCTGTATCGTGCTACTTAAAGAGTTAACTGAAAGCTATCAGGTCAGATTTGTTTAGTATGAATTAGTAGTACACTAATGCATAGTATAAAATAATGATCTGATTGACTGATGTTGTCTTTTCCTGCAAAAATAGGGATTTTTTTTCTAGTATCGCTGCTCATTTCTCTTCAGGAAAAGACTGGAATCCGCTGTATTTGTTTCAGGAATATAGTTTCAGTGCTTTTTACTCTCCTGATATAATTGATTCATAATTATAGTAATAAATGTGAGTTACAGCTTCAGAATTGTCTGTATTTCTGCTAAAATTGCTCCAGACAAGGACTATTGACCCCAGGCTACATCTTGGCTTGTTTATCTCCGGCTTTATCTATTTCCAGGACAGTTACTCTGAGAAAACTGCAACTTCTAGTTTGTTTCTGCATCTTTTTGCTGTATTTGCTTCGGGAGCTACAGAACTGTTTACTTTCCTGCTGTGTTTGTGTCAAGGAAAACTTAATATATGGCAGTTAATATGGACAACTGCAGCTTCAAAGCTATTGGTGTCTGTTTGCTAAATTTCTTCAGGAAAAGACTATTTTCAGCAAACTGAGGGTTATTCACTAAAGTCTGAATTGTTGCGTATAGGTGTGAATTCGCCAGATAAATACAGTTGCAATAGGATGCTACTGTTGCAGTCGCGTCTTTATAATGAGAATATTGTCGCAGTCGCAACTTTACAATGGGAAAATTGTAGCAGATTTGCTATGGGAATCCGCTACCTTAGTGAATAACCCCCTCGAATCTTCACACTGTTTGCTTTGTGTTATATATTCTTTTTGTTTCAGAACTGTTGTTATTACATGCTCTCTCTGTTATAGAAACATTCAGGGATAAGTTAAAGCAATTTATGTGCCTGTCTGATAGAATTGATCCAGTACATCTTGTTTTAAGTAAATTGTAATATTAAACTGCTTAGTACAGTACATAATCTTCTCATAAGAAAGGTGTGCTCTGTGTAGTAGGTATTTCCAACACTGTGTAATTGCTGTAGTAAATATATTGAAACCAAATGTAAATTTAGAACTAAAGGGGCTGTAATTACTTTTGAATCATTGTACTACATTAACACTGTTAATATGAAGTATGTGGATTAGTAAGTAGTTGAAGCATGCTATATTAAAACTAGTGAAGGTTATTTACAGTAAACAAGTAACTTTATTTAAAATAAAAGTAGAATGTATTACCTATGTACAGGACTTTGATCCAGATTATATGAATGATCCCTAGCACATTTGGTAGAGTGTAAAAAAAAGATTTCATAGATAAACAAGGGCAATTTAATATACCAAAGTAGGAGTAAGGAAAAGAGTGGGAACATGCTTACATTCTTATGAGTCAAAGTTTCATTGCTTTTCTGCCTGCTTCTTATGAGTCCAAGTTCTTCTGCTTTTGTACCTGGGAGTTCAAGTCAATACGTTCCTGTGAGTTAAGTTGCCTCTTCTTCTCTCCAGTTCCATCAGTGGGAGGTTAACTTGGGTGCTGCAACCTGGGGGTTCCTTGCTGCAAAGACCATACCTCTTTCTGTGGGTTAAGAACCTCATTGACTAAAGTCCATATAGCTGTGTAGAGCTGTGCATCTATTCTCCATTTCCCCATGTTCTCTTACTGAGAAAAGTCTGCGAAGTGGTGAATACATGACCAATTTGGGTTACTACATGAGTCGCGAACTTACTGAGGTCTTTGCATTATTTTGTATGCACAGGTGCTTCTACTATTGACTAAGAAGTAGAGTGTGTCTGAGGTGTGAATGCGAGTAGGCGAACTCCTCCGAATTCACCTGTTTGACTTCGCTACTTCAGACTGGAGAATTGGGTGGTTAATAGCAGGGCTCCAGTGTGGCATAAGGTAACTATTCATTGAAAAGGGACAATGGCGACTTCAACTAAGTGACAACATGACCTAGGGACAAGGTGACATAGAAATAGAATATTAACAGAATACTGTTAGTGGGATAGCGTGATTTTACCTCATTCCCCAAGACTTCTCTTCCTACTTCTATTCACCTGACTACACCACACTACACAGGTAACAATGTACACCACTGTCTGCCTGTTCGTCAGTGTATTCTCCACATAGTCAGTACTGAGAAGTGAATTTGCAACTATTTTGGCAATGTAACTCAAATTGTAGCAAAATGAATTCCACAGGTCAATTGGCACTTTAGTCAATGAGGCTCTAAGGATGATGACTGTGAACCTCTTAGACTCTACACACCAGGATTAACCAGTGCAAACCAATCTGGGGTAAGAGTGTCCACTTCTGGGCTTTCCCTAGATCCTAGTGACTGTATCTTGAGATTAACATCCACCTTCCATGCAGATGTCTTTTTAGGGTTTTTTTCATTTTTAACTGCTTATTTGATGGTTTCTTGTTTTTTTTAACTAATTTTATGCTGGTCATTTAGATTTGAAGTGTGGAAACACTTACGTAACTCTTCTGTCGCTGATCACTTATGTCAGATTGCATAATGTAGAAATATATATTGCTTGTATAGAAATTGAAGTTTTTTTATCACCTCTATATTGAAGATGAATACCAAGTATTGATTTCAGATGTTTTTACCTGCTATAATGTTAAAGATTCAGATGCTACATCTTTGCTTCAAATTTTCGATATTAGTGACTTTTTTAATCCTGAAAAATGATGTAACTATGTGGAGGGGGTCATAGGTCCAGGGGTATCAATAAGCTTAGAATTCAGGGTTCTCACTCCTAGAAGAGTAAGAGGAGGGTCCTTAGGGAATGGATATACATTAGTTTAGCCACTCTGGCTACAGAGTGGACTGACATATTCCCCCTACCCCACTGACAATGGTATAGGAGGAATGGATGTGAGGGTAACAGACCTCCCCCTGAAACACACCGTCCACCCCTTGGGTGGTATGGGTGGCTGCAGCAAAATATGGGTTTTGTTTGTAGCTGTTACTTGGATTTTTATTGTATTTGTTGCTGGCTACTTAGCTTTTACATAAGCCTATGCATTTCATGCACTTTGTTGCTGATTTTTCTTTCTAACTGTTTCTTTGATGGTTTCTTGTTTTTTATAACTAATTATCATCTGGTCATTTGGCTTTAAACTGTGGAAATTCTTATGTCACTGGTCACTTATTCCAGATTGCATAATTTTTGGTGACAAAATTTGTCTCCAGGTTTCTTAATAAATAACAATATTCCAACTACTTTTTCAAAAAGAAACCATAAGAAGAAAACTGACAGGTACTCCTATGCAGTAAGGATCCAAAGGATTCGGAGCTCACTTAGCACAGTCGTGAATTCCCCCCCTAATCTTTATTGCTTTGTCTCTTCCTGTTAGTTAGTTAGTTTGCTGTTTGCCAGAATCTTTGATCAGTGCAAATACCAACATACTGGCATTGTTTTCAACAGAACCTTAGATAATAGATCTTTATTATTTTTTTAGGCTTATTATCCCTTTAACCCTTTGCTCGCCAGCCATGGTAAAAACTACTGCGTTGCTTCTCCATCCGTTAACAGCTTGAGCCGTAGTTTTTACCATCTGGCAAGCAAGGGGCTTTAGCGCTCCACCGGCCGGCACAACGGCCAGTGGAGCGTTTACCCCGGGTAGAAGGGGGTCGGGTCATGTGCCCTAAGGCACATGACTTTGACTCATGTGACCCGATCGGTCACATGAGCCAACAGAAAGCCAGGAACGCAGAGTTCCCGGCTTTCACTTGCAGAGCCTGCAGCTGATGCAGGCAGAAGAACAGAGCCAGAATGCGTGCTGGATGGGGGTAAGTGAAGCCTCCCCAAC
>WMED01029946.1:0-10182 GCA_019650415.1 Pipa parva
CCCCAGCCATAAAATTTACCCCCAATTATAATTAAAAAAAAATCACAGATGTGCCGGTAGCCTATAAAGCTGCGTATTTCCCCGCTGACCCGTGTATTTCCCCACAAAGGTGCTAATCTTCCCAGCAGATGCAAATCACCCAGCAGAGCTGCATATTGCTCTGCAAAGCTGTTGATTGCCCCACAGGGCCATGTATTGTTTTTAATCTGTTGTTTTGTTGCTCAAAACCTGATGCGGCCCAGCCTCACCCAGACTCTACCTCCAGCGGCCCCCAGGTAAATTTAGTTTGATACCCCTGGTGTAATGGAAAAAGGAAAGATTAACATAGAAAGAAAACAGGATCACTCTATCTCCCATTTGGTTAGCTATCTGTTTAATCCACCACAGTAAAACTGGTAATCCAAATTAACGTTTCAAGGATCTAGCTGCCACCTCCTTAAGGATAATTATTTAATTTTTCATACAAACCTTAATACAGAGCAAACTTCTTAGAACACTCTTGATGGAAGCCACACCCCTAGTTAGTGTTGGACCGGCCCACCTCTACACAGGGAAAAGACACAGTGGGCCCAAGATTTATTGGGCTCTCCTGGAGTTCATTGTGGCATATTCCTGAGGGTAGTAGGGTAGAAGGTTTGGAGATGGATAAGAATACAAGAAAATCATAGGGACTGTAGATAGGAATGAAGAGACAAGAAAAAAAAAATCAATTGCTTAGTGGGCCCCTGATCTTTTTTTCTAGTGGGTCCCTGATCTCCTTTTTTTTTTTCTTGCCCCTGATCTCTTGTTTCCTGCCCCTGATGTCTTATTTCCTTTTGGGCCCCTGAGCTCTTGTTTCCTGGTGGGTCCCTGAGCTCTTGTTTCCTGATTTTTTTCCCTGATGTCTTGTTTCCCAGCTTTTTCCTGAGCTCTTGTTTCCTGGTGGGCCCCTGAGCTCTTGTTTCCTGGTGGGCCCCTGAGCTCTTGTTTCCTGGTGGGTCCCTGAGCTCTTGTTTCCTGATTTTTTCCCTGATGTCTTGTTTCCCAGCTTTTTCCTGAGCTCTTGTCTCCTGGTGGGTCCCTGAGCTCTTGTCTCCTGGTGGGTCCCTGAGCTCTTGTTTCCTGGTGGGTCCATGAGCTCTTGTTTCCTGATTTTTTCCCTGATGTCTTGTTTCCCAGCTTTTCACTGATCTCTTGTTTCCTGGTGGGTCCCTGAGCTCTTGTTTCCTGGTGGGTCCCTGAGCTCTTGTTTCCTGATTCTTCCCTGATGTCTTGTTTCCCAGCTTTTCTCTGATCTTGTTTCCTGGTGGGCCACAGAACTCCAGTCTGACACTGTCCATAATATTAAAGTTGAAGTGTTCCCTGATTGCAAGCAGCCTTTACTTGTAAAACGTTAAAGAATAAGTAATGTAAATTAAGTTTTTCTCTTTCTATTTACTTAATAATCTGTGTACACTAGTACCTGCAACCCCATATTTATACAGCTATCCTTTATATATTTGGATATTCAGGGAGATACCTTACTGCAGAGCAGCCAGATAACTTTACATTCCCCTTAGGTTAGGTTCACACGAGCGTATGATGCACAGGCTGGTCAGGCCTACTCTGAACTTGGGGAACCCATCAGGAATGGAATCAGGGATTTTAATGCTGACCTTGCAGAAAGTGCAACACACTATGACTATATGGTGTTACAACCAACTTATGTACATAGGTCCCCTGAAATGACTATGCGGTGTTACAACCTATTTATGTACATAGGTCACCTGAATAGCTATCACACAGGAGGATGTGGAGCCTTGCTAAATTAAGAGGTGAGTCAGGAGTTTCTACTCACTATAGTGCTTGACATTAGGTAAATGGAGCTTTCTTTAAAGACAGGGTTTACATAGCTTTTAAGTTGTCTATGGATGAAATAATTTGATTGCACTTTATGGAATAACAATATGTGCACCTCAAGAATTAGTAAATGCGTATTTGTGGTAGTTTACCTTTTTTCATCTTTTTTTTATTGCATAAAGAACAATTGTGCAGAAGTGGGTTAAAAACTCTCATTTAACTGACAAAGCATTGGTCTTACATTGTTTAATCTTAGTATTTCTTTACAAAAATTGTTTCCAAAAAAATATTTTTAATTCTATTCGCTGCTTCAAACCTGTCAATTCAAAAACCCTTATATTTTTTAAAATGATAGGGTAGCAGGTAAGGAACCAAAGAAAAAAAGCCAATGCTATGTTCATGTTGTAATTCTAAAGATTCTGAAAGATTTGCAACACTAAAAGATGAAAACTAGTGACTATACTGTATATTCATTCTGTGCTTTCAAAATTGATTCATTGTCTATTTACAGTATGATATTTGGCACACTTGGAACTGGGTGAGGTCTGTTAAACCACATGGCTGCTGTCAGTAAAGATTAATAGAGACAGAAAGCAGCAAAATTCATCAATTTTACATGGCTCCAAGTAAACTGATCACTCTTTATGAATTGTTGCTCAATTTAGAATTTAGCCTGAATGGCACCCTGATCCCTTTGCACTCCTTGACAAATTGGAACTCTAACACTCTACAAGATGTTCTCATTGATGGAGCTATTCATTAAAGATAATTAAAGAGTGAATTTGCATCCCTGAATGAGAGGATGAGTAGTTAAGTCAATTATTCCTTTTTTTTTTTTTTTTACTACAGTGGTACCTCGAGATACAAACTGCTCGGCATACGAATTTCTTGAGATACAAACTGCTCGGCATACGAATTTCTCGAGATACAAACTGCTTGGCATACGAATTTCTCGAGATACAAACTGCTTGGCATACGAATTTCTCGAGATACAAACTGCTTGGCATACGAATTTCTCGAGATACAAACTGCTTGGCATACGAATTTCTCGAGATACAAACTGCTTGGCATACGAATTTCTCGAGATACAAACTGCTTGGCATACGAATTTCTCGAGATACAAACTGCTTGGCATACGAATTTCTCGAGATACAAATTGCGATTCAGACCGTTTTCCTGTTTGAGATACAAGCTGAAATGAGCTGAAATTTGAGATATGAACTGTTGGGGCCGGAAAGGATTCATTTCATATTTATTATTTTAAAAAGGGATAATTGGTTTGAGATACGAACTGTCTTGAGCGACAATCTCGGTCACGGGAACGAATTAAATTAGTATCTCAAGGTACCACTGTATTTAGATTTTTCAAATGGTAAAGAACCAAATTATTGCTCAGTGATTTTTCAGCATATTTGGGTGAAAAGTAGAGGACAATGTCTGTAAAATAGGATGTGTATTCATACTTAAGATGCCATAGGCTCATATCAATATTCTCCTGGCAGTTCTTTAGTATAAATTAATAGAATCAATTACACAAAACCAGACAAATATCAGTTTCATACAACTTTATGACAATATACTCTAACTTTATTCTAACATCATCATTTCATTACGGAGACAAGACTCCTACCAGCCTTGCCTAATTAGACAAAGCATTTCATGGATACAATTATCTATTATTTCACTGTAATCTAATACTATCCCCACATTAAGGTCTTTAAGGGAATGGGATGTCAACCAGCACTACTCTCCACTGTTCCAGATGTCCTTGAGTGAATTTGAATTAGAAATATGGTAAAAAGGGACATCTGTCCACAAGGGTACCAGCAAAAGAACTCAGCATATTCACAGATGCCTTTTAGCTGGCAAAGCAAGTTCCAGTGTGCCTTGGCGGTTTTTTCATTTCATTTAATGATGAATACCCTAATTTCCCAGGAATTCAAAGCAAAAGAACGCAAAGTGTACTATGTCTGACATAGTTTATCAAACTGTAAGAGAATTTTGCTAAATAAGTGCATTTTTTGGCAAATTCACATAACTATGGGATAATTCATTGATCAATTACCCCATAACGTTCCTTAAGTCAAATCCATTTTGTCAAATTGTCTTTAATAAAATATTATAAAAACACAGCCATTTCAGTTCTGAATTTTCTGCTGACTGTAGAGATATAATGCAAAGCTTAATCAGATATGTTTTAAAATATAGTTAGATCAGGCGCTTCAGAAGGATCTTTCTCACTATCTTCCGTATGGGTCTGCAGCAAATTCAACATACATTGATTTTCATTCTAACTAAGATCTCACAGCTATAAAATTTAACACCAGCATTCATATACTTGTATTATAAATATGAACCTTGATGATGACTGGGATATAGTGGCCCTTTAAATGATTTTGTAAAATGAGTGATATAGATAATATAGATGCATGTTCCATTGGGATCTGTTTTATACATTCAAAGTCAACTTGACAGGCTTCCTTTGATTAGAAACTTTACAACACTTTGTTTGGCTAGTCTAATCAGTTCACACTCCTCCTCCTGTGCTGAGCCAAAGAGAAACGTCTGTTTGGCCTTCCACTGTGTGCACTAAGGCACTTCCATCATAAGCAGCACTGCAAGATTTTTTACACTTATTCTCTCATTAGTCTAGTGCCACATGCTCTGCCTGCTGCTCAGAGAATACACTTGTCCTACTGGTCTGAAATTCCTTCCTGCTCATGAACACTTTTTAAGATCAGCTGTTTACGCCTTTAGAACTTCTCTTTTGCTTCACCTTTAGAACTCCCGTCCTCACATAGTCATACACAACATTCAACCAATCAAGAGTTCATTAAAAATCCCACCTTTTCAAGAAAGATTACCTCTTCATTCCTTTATCCTCTTCTGACCAGTATCTTTTATACAAAAGCTGACTTTTGCAAGCATTATCACCAATATCAGAATAAACATTAATTTCAGAATAATTCCCACACCTTATATCTCTGCCCTTCTCCCACTTAGATTGTAAGCTTTTGTGTTCAGGGCCCCCATCACTTGTTTCCTCACACCATACTGTGACTGAGTTTGTAAACTATGTAATATTTTTCTTGTATGTACCCCGTACTCTTTAGAGCACTATGGAAAATGATGGTGCTATTTTAATGACTATTAATAATTTAGAATAAAGGATATTTCACTGGAACAAGCTTTAAATTGAATCACAATGACTCCCTTCCTATTGCATTTTTAATATTTTATTTTAGCCAAAATTGTTCTTTCCACAAAAAAGAAACACAATGGAGAACATTTATACATTGAGATGAAACAATTTTAATATTTTATCTACAATTCTAAGCCAGTTAGCCAATGTAAGGGCAGGTTGTTTCAACACCTGATGACTTTATAGATCCTTGGTTCAGAAAAGTCTAAGTGGTTTTACTTTTTGAGATAAGTTGGCCTTAAAGTGCACCTGTCATCTCAAAACCCTAATACTAATTTAGTTTCTACTAATGAAATAAACGGTTTTGTAAATATATATGTATTAAATAATGTAACTTTATACGTTGTTTCTCTCTGTCATCTTATAGCTACTTCAATCAGATCCCTTAAATCATGATCTAGCAGGGATCTGATTGGAGAAGCTATGTTGTCATTCATCATTTAGCCCTGCTCAACCCAACTCCAGAAAGAAAAGTCGGGCTGACAGGGAAGAGGACAGAGAGAAACACTGTATAAAGGTACATTTTTAAAATACATATATATTTACAAAATGTTTATTTCATTAGTAGATTCTAAATTAGTATTATTTTTGAGGTGACAGTTGCACTTTAAGTCTCAGCTTTAATAAAGGCTATGAAACCACACATGCATGACATATCCATTGCCAGCATTTTAGCATGCTAACATGGGTATGCCTATAAAATATGGCTAAAGAGTCTTTAAATTCATATAACTATCTTTTTCATGGAAATGTTACTAAGCATAAAAATGCCATTAAAGAGTCAGCCTCTGGAAATAATTAGGAATAACTTTATTATAAAAGAATTTATTATCTATCATTTATCAGCATAAATTTTATTTTGTGGTTAAAAAAACACGTCATGGTTTTTAAGAACAGAACTGTGTAATTTAAAAAGTAATCTGGAATGAACAGTATTGAAATTCTGTGAATTAGATTTAGTATTGTGTACAATCTAGGATGCACAATTCATAATTATCATACCTGGGAACATTTAAGGCATTTATGCACAGAAATCAGCAACCCCCCCCCCCCCCCCCCCCCCCCCCCCCCCCCCCCCTTCCTCTGGCTAGTGTTGGAGGTTAGTGATGCAGATTGCAACATAGTGTGGACAAGGCCTAATATCTGGGGTGAATTTGGTTGGGGGCAATGATGGGCAGTGTTGGGGGTGGGGTTAGAGACCTAAAGGAGCAAATCAACTATTAACAGACCCTAATCAGGTAATGTAATGGTTTCCCCAGTGACCTGGTATTTGCTGTGCAAACCCAGAGTCTCCAGATTGAACCTGACAAGTTCCCAGTTCTGATAATTATGTATTTATGATGACTAATGAATTTGACTGTGATGATGACTATGGCTATCATATTTTGACCACCTCTGTACCTGGGACCTGGTGTGGCTATTGCTGCTATAATCCTGATATGTCTTTTCTCCACAAAACCTTTATGTCAGTGGCAAGATGACTAAAAGGCAATAGCTAATTCTCTCTTACTGCTATCTTGCCCAGAGAGCTTTCATTCTTTCTGATTACATTCTGAGCACTGCTGATTGGAGAGACGTCAAAAGACTCCAGTAGTTGAACATACACAACTGTGCTTTTATAACTTTGTAAATACCAGATATGTTGTTGTTATTGACTGAAGACAACACAACACTATTTGATCTTGTGCAAACAATTACACTTTTACAATTATAAAATTGGACAGGTATATAATGGCAGCATCCATTTCATTTCTCATTTCTCATTCTAAAATTCCAGTAGTTTTTGTTTAATGAAGGTGGGCTTTATTCTTCTGTACAGAAGATTTATATATAACAAGAGCCAGGGAATACTCACCCGGGGAGTTTGGAAATGAACCGCTCTGACTCGGTACAGTAGGTTCTGTTGTGATAAATTCTGCAACAAAGATGGAGCTTGTCTCAGCGCATTTAGGATCTGTTGCACAACAGCGCCTCTCACGCACTTTCTCCGTTCAGTTCATTACTGAACTGTCTGGCAGAGAAGTTTTCAGCTTTGTATATGACTCACAATATTGACCTCTGTTTATCGCACTTTTTTTTTCTTTATTACAGAGGGTTGGCCAAAGGTCTGCTGGTTAAGAGGGCCAGGGAGTGGAGAGAAACTAAACAAATTATTGAAACAGCCAGTTGACTTAATGAATATGGAATCTGATAACTGAGACCAATTTGAACCAGCCACTCTGAAAATAGTCTCAGCATTTAGAATCTGAATTCATCTGAGAGATCCAGTTCAAGGTTAGTGAATGTATTAACTTTAAATATCTCAAAACACCTGTTACATGAAAATTGAAGGGCCTATAACGACTCTCTAAAAAGTATAAGCAAATGTAATCAAAGCAGTAGAATCCTTATAGCTATAAAGAAAGCTTACATCTTCAAGTATATCGGTAAAGCTTCTCTGTAGGGAAGAAATGTAGAAAAATAAAGGAAAAAGTATTTTTGGATAAGATAATAAGATATAAACAATAATCTTGTAACTTTCCATGAAGCAGAGAGTAAGTAATTAGTTCCCCGTGTCATAAACCATAAACAGGATACATTTGTCTGAGGTTAACAACACCTTTTCCAGTTTCCTTCACCCACCCCAATGGAAACACATGTACTTTGTATAAGCTGCAAAGTTGAAGGAGAACTAAAGCATTCGTAGGTATAGGTGAGACAGCCTGGGAGGTCTGATTCATGTCTTTTGTCCCCTGCTTCTACCATCTTGATTTAGCTGATCTTCATTGTGCAGGTTCCAGTGTCATGATTTATTTACAGGTACACTTCCTCTCAGTGGCAATGCATGCAAGCACAAAAGCAGCATTAGGACCCATTACCGCTTCTGCGATATGTGTGCATGATAAAAAGAAGGAAGACAGGAAGTTCTGGGGAACGGGATGCTGGAACCTGCAGAATTACAATTGGTTGAAGCAAGAAGAAGGAGGCAGTAGGGGACAAAATGCATGGATAGGTAACTATATTGAGACCACCCAGGCTGGCTCACCCCTAAACATATGAGCACTTTAGTTCTTCTTTAAGAAAATGATAAAATAAAAATTATTTTAATAAAGAGCTAAAGTGCATATTCATTGATTAACCCATAATCCACTCATTCACAGTAGTTCACTGAACAGCTCATGTCGAGCGCACAGCAAGGCTTTGCATTGTGATGCTGTGTGCGTTCTTTCCAGGACGGGATGAGGTGATTACAGTGAGGGGGTTGCCTGGTAACTATTCCTTTTTTTTGGTAACTTACCAGAATCTTCTTTAGAATGGCGCAGCCAATGCAGTCCTTTCTTTTCTTTGAGTGTGAGATTAGAGTCCTTTTCTAATGATCGTGCAGGACAGGAGCCCATCAGAATACTTAATATCAGGTACGGGATGATTTTCTGTTTTACCTCCTACTAACAAATGTGGTTCATTTTCAAAAGGCGGCCTATGCTTGTAATGAGATTTCCCTTACCTTTCTTAAGGAAAGTACAGCCTCTCAGTGGAGCAGAGGTGGATGGGAAAAGATCCCAGTCACATGAGGCACTGAAGTTTGATATTGTGATTTTCATTGTGTTGTAGACATTGTTAATCCAAAGTAATATGAAAGTGACCTTTATTTGTGTGTATTTTAAAGAACCAGTAACAATCTTATTTGGTGGAAATTTTATTTTTGAATTTACATCCCTGATTATATTACTTTGTCTTTCAATATCTTCTTCTATATACTAAGTACTTAGATTGTAAGCTCTATGGGGCAGGTATCCCCATCCTCGTGTCATTCACAACCTGGCACTTAAATATTTTATGCTTGTAAATGAATGACTCACTTGTAATGTGTAATGCACTTTTCCCATGTCTGTATTATATTTGTATTGCTGAATTGTACAGCGCTGCGTAAATATGTGGCGCTTTATAAATACAATTATACACACATATGCCAAACTACTGTATATGGCAACTTTAGTTTTCCCGTGTTAACCACCTTTTTAATTTAAATTATTGTCCTTTGTGTAAATTCTCATCTGGTTGCTTGTGCCATTAATCCCAGCAACAAGAGACAGGGTTGAATGTGGCGCTAACCTTTAATACTGTTAGTTGTTTGTCACTACTTTATCTTCAGATCCTCACTTATGTATCTTCAAGGTTGTCTTTAAAAAGGTTTTCCACCTTGGAAGGAATTGTTTTCAATTGGTATTTGTTTTCTTGTTATTTAACTTTTGTGTTCATGTTTACATTTAAAGAGGGATTTAAGGCTTGTTGCTGTAGGGGGTGATTCTGAAGGGGGGGGGGGGGAATATATAACAATGACTTTTTTCCCCCCATTACTGCCATAGCCCTAGAGTAATGAGCCTTCAATTCTCCTAATATAGCTCATTTTTATATTAGTTATTAACCCACCAACCAGCCACTGAGCTAAGCAGAGAGTGAAAATACAGGGCCTGATCAAAAAGATACTTAATGATTTATAGACTGAAAAATCAAGCCTCAGATTAGTTGATACTCTAGTTGCTGGGGGTCAGTGACTCCTATCAACCAAAAACACACAGGCCACCATGTTTTTTCCATTGAGTTGTGCTGCCTGCTTTTCTTTTTTCTTGCATAAGCTAATGATGTAAACAAGCAAAAGGAGAATAGCTAAAAATTCATGGGGCCCTTTCAGTGTCACAAGTGGCCCTTAGGGCCTTATTGACTAAAGCAAACTCTGCAATGTGGTGACGCAACCAATTCAGGCAACTACAATAGTTATGATCTGTAAGGAATACTTACCGGCATTCGGTCCAGCACCGCGTTCCTCCTGCGTGCGTGTTCCGCCTGCCTCTCTGCCTATATAAAGCGGACGCGCTTCAGACCCTGCCCCCGATTATAAAAACCTTCCTGCTCTGGTTTTGGGCTCTGATAGTTTAAATCTTGTTAATGTTTATCCCTGCTTGATTAAAGTTTATCCTGTATCCAGTTTATCCCTGCTTGATTAAAGTTTATCCTGTATCCAGTTTATCCCTGCTTGATTAAAGTTTATCCTGTATCCAGTTTATCCTGTATCCAGTTTATCCCTGCTTGATTAAAATTTATCCTGTATCCAGTTTATCCTATATCCAGTTTATCCTGTATCCAGTTTATCCCTGCTTGATTAAAGTTTATCCTGTATCCAG
>WMED01029947.1:0-10182 GCA_019650415.1 Pipa parva
TTTAACGATATCACTGTTTTCTCCTATTTACTAAACTGTTCAAAAAACATTTTTCTCCCAAAAGATTTCTTCATGCTCAGGCTGGCATAAACCCATTATTCCCTATGGAGTTGGTCCTGTCATTTAGCCTAAGTCCAAACTATTTCCCCATAGAAAAGATACATCAATATTGATATCAATTTGTAAAGGAAGGAACCCTCATAGAAAAGCATTGCAAAGTGTGCCCCTGTTCATGATATACAGTATTTAGATAGAGAACATTTTTATCCATCCTTTTGAAAATCAGGAGAATTGAAAAATATAAGGAAACAAAAATTGATAGTGAAAGGGGGTGAAATCAATTGATATGATTGAACTGGTTAGGGGGTTATTCACTAAAGTCCAAATTGTTGCATATAGGTGTGAATTTGCCAGATAAAGACAGTTGCAATAGGCTGCTACTGTTGCAGTTGCGTCTTTATGATGAGAATACTGTCACAGTTGCATCTTTATGATGAGAATACTGTCACAGTCGCATCTTTATGATGAGAATACTGTCACAGTTGCATCTTTATGATGAGAATACGGTCGCAATCTTAACTTTAAAAAATTGTTGCAACTTTATAATGGGGAAATTGTAGTGGATTTACAATGGGAATAGTAACTCTGTGTTACCTTGTAGTGCCATATATAAATAAAAATATACATGCTAATAAATTGTCATGTACTTTTTACACATATGGGCGAAATTTATTAAATGTGTAATTTACCGCACATGCGGAATTTCGATCGATTTACGATCGCGCGATCAGAAATCGAGCGAAATTCCAATCGTGCGATCGGAATTCCATTGAAATTCCGATTGTACGATCGGAAATCGATCGAAATTACGCACGTGTGGTAAAAATTACGCACGTATGGTAAATTACACATTTAATAAATTTCGCCCATTGTTTTTAGTGATGTTAGCGATGTGTTTTTGGTTCAAGTCTACTCAAATGACTCTTGTTATGGAATATACAGTTTTGGAAGGTGCCAACTCTGTATTAAAGAGCAACATTTGTATTTACTAAGCCATTTTCTAGGAAGAAGACTTCATCCTAAGGAAAGCCATGCATTTTTTGGAAGTAGCATTTTAACCGCACAGTTTGAAAGGCGCCTTTTTGAACACCATTGATGATGCTCTGGAACACCCATATAGAATTAGAATGACTTAGATATGATGCCAAGCTCTTCCTTTGATGTACTACCAAAGCATCATATTCATGTATGCTTTATATAAACGTCCAACTGTTACTTTAAAAAATATGCTTTTCAAGAAAATGAGGGGAAAATACTTTGGTGATAATAAACTATGGTTAGGAGCAAATACGCAGAAACATATAAGTATCCTTCATTTAGGAGAAAATTGAAAGCTTTGTCAAATGGCAAATAAGAAGTAGTGTCAACACCAAAGTTTAGTTGTGGAGGAACAGAATGTCCATGTGGTGGCATGTAATGTCATGACACACATGAAGGACTAAAGCAGGCAAAATCTCAATATTTCCTTTCTTAAACAGCTTTGTATTGTCGAAAGATCTCTTTAATGTGTGAAATCCAAAGAATTACTACATCAACATTGCACCATCAGAAAAATATTCTCTATCATTATGTATTACTGAAAAGTAAAATTAAAAACATGCCATTGCATCATTGCTATACAATAAGCATGAGGTCACATAAGTAAAATATTTGTTAAATATACTTATTGCACACAGTACATGTAAGGGCAATAATGGAGGTCTAGTTTTGTGTTTGTCACATGAAACATATGGAACAGAGGGACCAACTAATTGGAATACAGTTCAGCATTATATTCACTGGGCACATTTATTAAAGTCGGAGAACTGTTTGCACCATTATTTTTTACCATTTGTGTCTGTTTGTTGTTGTTTTCGCTCATTTTTCACAGTTATAGCAATTCATGAAGCCCTTTCCAACATTTTTTTTTTACTGATACAAGATATCACCAGATTGAGGGTGTTGAAAATCCATTATTTCCTATGGAGATGGGTCTGTAAAAAAATATTGTTATCGATATTAAAGGGCCCCATTGACATTAATGTTAATTATAGCGGAATTACCAAATCAATACTTTTTTTTATTTTTCATGTAGGAAGGGGGAAAAAAATGCAGGGGAATAAAAAAATGGCCAAAGAATAAGCAAAAACAGTGAAAATCACGAATAAGGTTTTTGACTTTAGTAAATATGCTGTGTTTGAGCACATAACGATTAATTGAATACTTGAGATGACCTGAGAGAAGGAGTGTAATTTTTACAACCCTCTAAAATTAAAGTGACTGTGGTTTGTTGTAAGATGCTAATTAAATATGTGGTGCTGAGACAACTGAAATTCTTATCTCAGTCTCCACAAAATGACTTAACAGCTATTTCCCACAAGGCAGGTTTAGGGAGAAATTTACTAAGGTTTGTTTTTTCTTTGTTTGCCCCAACCAGATGAATTATTATTATTATTATTAGTATTACAAGTAGAAAAATGAAAAAAATTTGGCGAAAAACATCCATTTTCAGCCAAAAATACCTTAGCAAATTTGGCCCTAATTAAAGTCTATACTGGAAGAATAAAATCTATCCAAAGCACTATCATGGTCAAAAAGTAGTAACAAAACAGTAACTAAAATTGTCCTGCGTGTAAAAGGGAAATATATCTTTTATAATTAGTTTCATTTCACATAGCCATTAAAATATCAGGACCTTGTATTTTGTGCAAGGAACATTTGTACGCTGTATACTTGAATACTTTATCATACTGTGATTTTAGGTAATCCTGAAAAGACTCCATAAAGACCATAGTAACAGCACCCCAGTGGTAATAAGTAAATAGTGTTATTGCTATTAGATACCATATGTGGGACATTTATAAAGCTAGTTTTGACTTATCTCCCCAATTCGACCCATTTTGCCATACGGTAGTTTCGATTTCCCTCAATTTATGTAATGCTGAATAAAATGTATCGATATCGATGAATGGTGATGCATTAATACCGCTACACTTTCCATTACTTTCAGTAGAGCTCCGTTGCCATCGATATCGATACTAATGATCTTATCGATGGGGACTGTTCTAAACCATCTCCATAGGAAATAATGGGTTTCCTCTCTCAACCAGGCAAAAACTTTTCAGTGATAAAAAAAAAAGTCAGAAGGGGCTTTATAAATATTGAGATCGGCAATATTGATATTTTCAACCTAATTAAAGGTTTAACGATATTGATATAGAAGGAAAAAACGTTTAAGATTTTTATAGCGGTATATGAATCGCTTTCCATGAATGGGCTGCACAACCTAAAAGTCAGCCCATGTGCAATTTC
Organism: Pipa parva; assembly: GCA_019650415.1. NCBI lineage: Eukaryota > Metazoa > Chordata > Amphibia > Anura > Pipidae > Pipa > Pipa parva. Next base: position 3,352 of record WMED01029947.1, read on the forward strand.
TTTGCTAGCAGAGCCTTTTACAAATGTAATTTAAAACAACTCCTTTCTTGGTCAGATGTTCTGAAGGTACATTTGAATAGAAGGAGAATACCTCACTTAACCTTTTTGACACCAAAATAGTTAGCTCAGGGGCATGCTTGAGATTTTTTTCAAGTAGTAAATTAAACATGGAAGCAAATAAAACATGGAAGTATTAAAGTATGTTCATTTTATATTTTATGATAATCTATTCTCCACTGAAAGTACTATGGGGGTTATTCACTAAGGTGCGAATTTGACAATTTTCCCATAATAAAGTCGCGACTGTGACAATATTCTCATTATAAAGACACGACTGCGATAGTAGCAGCCTATTGCGACTGTCTTTATCTGGTGAATTTGCACCTATACGCAATAATTCGGACTTTAGTGAATAACCCCCTATATGAACTAAAGGCAATATAACTTAAAAGTCTACAAGGGAAATGTATCAAGTGGCATTATCATAATGGTAAGAGAGTCAGCCAAAAAATAATCCCTACACATCATTAAAATTAATTTGAATGGTAACATTTTTTGTATGAAAAAAATATTTGAAAATTGCAAATCTTTTTGCACAAATAATTTGTTAATGTAAAAACAAACTGTGAAAATGGGACATGTTATTTTCAAACTTTAGTTGTGTTTGGTCCTAATGCACTGATTTTTGCCAAAATGGAAAAATAAATGTAACTGCGGCAAAAATTTATGATAAATAAAAATTATTTATTATACATTTTTTAATAAAATAAAAAATTATCAAAATATAAAAAGCTACTTTGTATCCATATTTAACAGTAACACCATTTAATTATTTTGCCCATAACTTTAACAAAGTACTGATACTACTAAAAATAATGTGAAATTTGATTGTCTATTGCTTTGCTCTTGAGCTTGGTTTTGAAGCTTACAGATTGACATAGTATTAAACTGTGTAAAGGAAACATTATTATTTATCATATGGTATGTATATACTGTAAGTAAAATTTGGGTGCATATTTACTAAGACCAATTCGACCATATATATATATTTATATAATAATGGGTTAGTACTAAAAAACACCACAAAGTAAAGAACTTTGAGATTGGAATATTTTCCTCACAGCTGGCAAATCAGCTTATTTTTTATGTGGACTGTGGGAAACTAAAAGGTCAGCGCAGTTACAGTTAAAATCTTTTTTACAATTTCCCTGAAAGAATATTTGATATAATATGTACAACATATCAGCAAGATGGAGATTCATTTTGCCACCCGCTTGCCAAATCCATGATGTTGTTTAGCTACTCCAGAAATGTTGCAATTATTATTATAACTGTCAAAAGAGTATTCTTTAAACTACAGAACTAATCTAACAATGCCAAAATGACATTAGGAACATCAGTTTTAAAAACAGATATGATAATACTCCAAATTCTCTTTTCTAATAAATTATTTTCCATTTTGGCAGTCTAATGAACTAGATACAGATGGAAAATAGCGAACAATTGTATTTCACTCCATAGAATTACTGCAGGAGGGAAATGCTTATTTTAAACATTTTATTTTATCTTGAAGAAATGGAAAAAACAGAGTATGGTATCACAGTCAACACCGTGCCATGCTGATTAAGTTGTAAGGCCCCACTCATAATTTATTTTTGCATTCTCCATTTAAAACGTCTATTTTATAATGAACTGCTTAAATTAAATATTATATATATATAAAAAAATTATTTATTTGATTTTATATTTATTTACTGTAAATGCTCACTAGAACACTTATACAAAACATATTCTGAAAGCAAAGCACTTTTATCAATTACAGTGTGGAAGGATGTCCCAGGGTTTAATCTGTTAATGCAAGATAAAATATTGTTAATAAACTGTAATAAAGCATTGCCCAAGTAGACAAATAATTGAAAAAAAAGATTCTTTACAAACTTACTAAGCAATTACTCTTAAATTAAATATCCTTCAGCTGAGAGTAAACCTTAAGCAGAGTAACCAGCACACGACATCACTTTCCTTTCTGTGGGATGTTTTGATATTCTGTGGCTGGACCAGTTATTTTCTCTTTTCATTGCTGCAGTTTTAATTATTATTATGTCTTAATTATAATGTCCCTAAAAATATCTTTGCTATTTCAGTTTTTGACCAGTTAATGAAGAATTAACAACCTAGTTTTATTGATATTGCTGTTTTGAACTATTTACTAAGCTGTTCAAAGACAATTTTATAAAAAAAAATAAAAAGTGATCGCCTGCCTTAGGCTGGTGAAAACCCATTATTTCTTATGAAATTGGTCCTGTCATTTAGCCACGATCAAAAAAAGAATTATCTTTGAGAAAGTATATCGATATGTAATTGAAGGAGAACATAATAGAAAAACACTGCAAAGTGTGCAGCTTTAAATCAATCAATAGTTAGCTATTTTGACTTATATTAATGGGGAAACATTTTTATCTTTTATAAATTAGAGGAATTCAAAAGTACATGGAATGAAACCGACAGCAAAACGGACAAACTACTCAAAATGGCTGAAATGGTCTTAGTAAATATCCCGCTTAGTCTGATATAAAATAAATGTGAGTGAATAATGTAGTAGGTTACCTAATTAATTAAACTATCATATGGGGGATATTTATAAAAATAGTAAAACGTTTTGTCTTGGTATATCGATATACATTTAATTAGGTCGAAAATGTAGACATCGCCAATAAGTTGAAATGATAATAAATTGCCCCTGAAAAGTGTTATAATATATAAACTATAGTGGTATCATACACATTAACATATTCAAATTCAAGCTTTAGATAATTAGAAATATTGAAGTTACCATGTAATATGATAATGGTTAAGTAGCTGTTCTGCCAAAACATTTACAATGACATTTTATTTGCTGTATGTGAAAAATAACTGGAAAAGATTAACTCCTTATAAATCTACATTAAATACATTCATATTTTAAAAACAAGCACTTACCTACAGTTAAAACAGTGCTCTCAAATATATATTATTATTGAAAGTGCATTACTATGGAGAACTGCATAACATATATTATACATTTATGCAAATGATAAGTAGTTAAACTTCAGGGACATGGCTAATTTCTAATCAATGTTTAAAAGCCACAGTGTTTCTTTATAAATCTAACATGAAAAATGTAATCTCTTTCTTGCATTAACTTCATAATTTCTTTTTCACTTATATGATACATTCTCTAAGGCTAGGTTCACACAGCATGCATTTCTATTGTACTTACACTGGTAACAATGCGAAGTGAAACATTCTGGTGTGCACGCGCTTGCGTCGTATGCTAATGTGGATGGCAAAAAATAAGTCCCATAGGTTTACATGGCACAGCTTTTCTTTTTTTTATACACTGTGCATAAAAATGCTAGTGTGAACCTAGCCTAATACCATTTCCTAACAAGATCCAGAACAGGGCCACTTTACAATACAGTTCCAGGGGCTGCCACCAGAGGGAACTCAATCCCACCGAATGGAACATATTTAAATAAACTTTTCATTCAATGTGATTTTCTGACGCCTAAGGAAAGTGACATTTAATTTTGCAGCAAATTTAAAAATATTAACCTTTGACTACATTGACTTCCACATACACAAATAAGGCTTGTAGTACTGTTTAATTATATGGTAATGTGGGTAATTTTTCTGAATGAAGAGAGGTCGAATCCTGTTGATCCTTCACTAGTCTGTAGTTGAAGTCTGGTTCCAGAGTTTACCTCCTGTGAGTAATATAATGATAATATATATAATGGTAACGGTTTAATATGTATAATGGTAGTATTGCATCTTTTTATGCTTTTTTTGTTCTTTATAGAACACTGTTTCTTACAGACGTGTACTTGGGAATAAAACAGCAGACAGAAGAGTGTGCTAAGTAATGTCAAATAGGCTGTCATCTATATTAACTTCTAGCCATACCTTTTTAATTAGATTTGTGTTGATACTGTATTGGTGAGCTATGCAAACATATCAATCTATTTAGCTGACTGTTTTCATTTACTAGTGCTATTCAACAACCGTTTCTTTCTTTGTAACTTCTCTTTGTTTATGGCGATGCTTGGTGTACATCAATTAATTTGTTTTTCTTTGCAGCATGTTTATGCAAGCTATTGTTCCAAAAAGCTCTAAGTGTTCAAAAACATGAGTGTTTTAATTTGAAATTTTGATCTGTTTTGTATGTAACACATGGCTGTAGACAAACTCAAACCCCCAGAATCCCCAGCTGCTGAATCCTGACTATATTTAAAATCATCATCAAGTGATTGAGCCGACACAACTGTATTTTTGAAATTGTTTTTAAGTTTTGAATTAAGAACATTTGTAATATATACCACTTGCTTTTTGTTTTCTTGCCTGATGTAATTTATTTTTTTTTGAGTCTCTCTTGTTACTTCCCACAGACTGCAGTTATAGTTAATTAATCATACACCTATTTACAAAATTCAAAACACTTTTCCCTGGTAGATTAGTATCGGTGATATTTATAATTAGGTCCAAAATATTGATATCAATATTTATTAAACCCTTTCTAACCATTTTTTTTCTTAAAAAGTGTTCGCCTGTTTGAGGGTGGGGAAACCCATTATTCCTATGGAGATGGTGCCTTAAAATTCCCTGTCTGATAAATTAGGGATATCGATCGGAAAAGGGCTCCATTGACAGCAATGTACACTGTAGTGATATTAACTCATTGGTATTTATCAATATTGATAAATTCTATTCGGTATTATGGGAAATAGAAAATGTGGCAAAAAAACAGAGATATGGATCGAATTGGTCAAAATGACCTTAGTAAATACCCCCCAGATAAATCTGTAACATACAAAAGGAAGCAAAAAAAAAAAAAAACCAAGCTGCTCAAATGCATTTCAGTGGGTCACTTGAAACATTGTATTTTACTTTATAAAAGAATATGTCGCCTTGATATAAAAATGCAACCAATGAGAATCCGGGGGTGTCATGTCAGTGTACCTATGACCTTACTGCTACAATCTAATCACATAACATATATGCTGCCATCACATTCAAATCGTATTCTCATAGAAACAATGTTTACTTATGCAACTAGCAGGGACATAGTGCGTTAGTGATTTAGCATGCTAGTCTTTACTGCAGATGGGTTTATCCTCTAGTCACCAACCTGCATTCTCTTGTATCACAATTTGGCTGAAGCTCCTTTGTCTTTTCATCTTTGCTCAAGTAAAGCAGTGTTTAAATTTCCACTACTTGTTCACACATTTACAATCATAAATTATACAACAATCTACAGATGAGAGAAATGTTTTTGCTTTTCAGGGCCTCTATGGTGTTATATAATGACAGAATATCCAGAAATGGTTTGCTGCGGTGTATGATCTATGTGTGTATGATCTGCGGTGTATGAAAGGGCTTGTACAGAATCAGTATTTGATAGGTGCATAGACAGTGTTGCCTTGCCAGATATCTAAGTTGAATGGCATGTTGGGTAGTTAGGGTGGCTTGTAGCATACACTTACACATACATACACTTATGATTATGTCCATAAGACACTTATGGATACCTTGTGGTTTCAACCCAATGACAATGTATACGCCAGCATTTATGGCACACCCTCCACAAACTACAGTCCCATAGTGAAGTGTAGTGAAGAGTCCTAAAGAATAATAAGTGTGAGATCTACATTAGGAATAAGGGTAGCATATTCTCCATTTTAGTAGATTGGATGTGTGTTTGCCTGCATTGGTCTCAAACCTCTTTCATTATAAAAAAAAGTTAAGCCCTGAAAATGATTAGGCTCGCCCAAGCTCCACAACACTTACATACAGATACTTTAACTGTCTGAGAAACACAAGACTAATGTCTGAGTGACTCTGAGTGCTAACATAAGCCTGCTGGGATAAACTGCAGATGCTGAGTCTGAAGAATAATTTAAAGATTTAAATAAAACTTTTACTAAGGTGTCTCCGAACAAAAATTTCACAAAAATTTATTAAACAAGTCTTTTATTCAATCTTTGAAACAGGACACCATCAAACATTACTTTTCAACTAATCATGATAGATCATAACAATGTTTATTATATCAGCAGCGGAAGAGTGGAACTTTCCTCACCCACTCTCATATGTTTATTTCTCATATACAAAAGATTATCCTTAACCCTTTCTGCTGTATGTTATAAATGGGTTACAGTGGAAAAAACGGTCACTGGTTCTTAGGAGCACCTCATACAGTGAAGCAGTCAGAATATGTTAATAGCAAAATACACTCATTTACGTTCATAATAATGGGTAATGCTATCAGATAAACTCAGTTGCATACTTATTTACATATGTAACTACATATGTAGTTTTACACTCATTCACAGGGCTACCAACAGGAGGGTACAGCTTGCACTGCTATTTGGATACCCTACCAGCGTAGGGTCAAAGTCATATGTAAATTTATGCACAATCTGTAATGACACTAATTGGCTACTGGGCACTGAGTAATGTAATTGAGAAGTTTGCAGTGTAAATGTGGGTGTAAAACATGTTGGGGGCTCCACTGCTTAGGTTTTTGGGGAGCATGAATTATGAGGGCAGCCCTGCCCACTCCCACAATGTGTTCATAACATATGTTATCACAAACCTACAAATACAATTGTACACACTTGTATGCACACACAGGCTTACATACATATGTATATGCAAATCTATTTCTACAGCACACCTGTCTGATGCCATCGCTTCTCGGCCTTTTGGCTAAGATCAAGTGTTAGTATCTTCCGAGAGAAAAACTTGTTCTAATGCTTAGGCTGAAACATGAGGCATCTCAGTTCCAAACCC
>WMED01029948.1:0-10182 GCA_019650415.1 Pipa parva
ACTGGATACCCGTTTATTGGGAAAGATTTGCAGCAGCAAGTGAGTGATTCCCTACACTGCCTATCCTAGTCATGGCAACAAATTTGGATATCTGCATTTATAGTTACTTTTTATTCAATCTCTGCTTCCAAAATTCTAAATTGTGTTTATAAAGTATGTTAATTAATCATTTAGCCTTTAAAAAGGCTTTTTTTTTGGCTACTTCATAAAATGTATTATCTAAATGCCATCTTTCCTGCTATCAGTAAAGTTAAAAAGACAAAAATAACAGTTTCATTAATGGATTCAAGTCGATAATAATAATGATTTTTTTTAGACATTGGGACCAACCTACTGCAAGGATCTAGGGGTACAAGTATTGCATAGTAAAATGGATAAAAAGATATATTTTTGTACAGAATCAAGAAAGGTAAAATAAAAGGTGGTAGGGCCCTTTAAAATATGTAAAAATAAATATCCTGATATGCCAGATCAGTAATAACAGGTGGATGGTTGAACTATAAAAGATGTAAATGGGGCAAGTATTATGGATGTTTGATTACTGCAGATATTCAAGAGAAAAATGTGATTATAAGATGGATCTGTGAACTATATCCCATTAGTGCACCCATAATTTAAGAAGTGATGACTAAATATAACATATTAGAAACACACTAGAAGGGTCAGGAAAGGTCACAGTATGGAGAGAGGTTAAGGGGGTATGTGAAACAAGTCTTGCTTTGAGAGGAACAAAAAGCCTTCAGGATTAAATGAGTATATAGTACTCATTGATTGAAATGAGTTTATATTTTCTAGAGTGAGCAAAAGAGAGAGCGAGTCAAGCCCACCTTTCAGAAGGTCAAATTAAACCCTGTGCATCTAGTTTCCTTCTCCATTTAAGGAGTGAAGAACCAACAAAAGAGACTTAATCAGGATAATCACATTCAAGTAAGATAGAAAACAAACAGCCCCAGAATTAGAGTAATAGCAGTAGTAGTTTTCTTTGTAAAAGTTCTGTTGAAGTTATAACAGTCATTTAGTAGCTTCCACTGAAACCCATTTCTGTGCTTAAAATCTCTTTTCACAGACAAAACCAGCAATCTGTGTTTCTCAGTGGATTCTCAATATCCCCTTCGGAAAACCAAGGGATACATCTGTCGAACCTTAGCTTTCACTCCATTATGCACAAGCCTTTATGGATGTTGATCACATGTGGGATGTTGTGCTTACTCCCTTCCTATACACAGTGGAATTAGTGGGTCCGAGGTTAGCTCTTTCTGATGTGGGCTCTCTCCTACTAGTTGAATGGGAGGGGGGTTTTAATAAAATACAATTAAGAATTGCTCAAGTTGCTTGATGAATTACACACTACACCATAGTTAGTAAAAACAGCTGAACATTAATAATATCTGTAACACATATGCATTTCAAATTTCTTTAATACGATCAGTGTGGACTTTTGGTTCACAAGCTGATGCTACCTTTTCTTATTCAAACTTCCATTAAATATACTGTATTCAAAACATTGCCGTCATTGGTTAACCCTCCAGTGCATGAGTCTTCCATAAGAATATTAGCTGGAGGACAAAACACTCAGATCGCATAGGAAGTCCTAACAGTGACAGCTAATAGGGTGGTAAGGAGCATGGTCTTGTTAAGGACAACACCCCTAAATGTGTGTGTGTGGGGGGCGGCATGCCTCCATAATACAGTCTTGGAAAGGACATCCGTATTTGGTCACAACATAGTCCATCATCTTCTTTCAATATCTGCAGTATCTGCAGACCAAGGGATCTTTAACCATTGTTGCCCAAAAAAAATAAATAACTGTTTCATCTTCAATACAAATTCATGAGGAATTATCTGTCAGGTGGGATCCTCACTTCCCACTTAATTCAGATGCAGTAGATCAAGAAAAAAGATGGAGGTGTGGGGACTTCATAGACCCATCCAGGACCACTTCATGGGCCAGAAGAGAAGATGACAGAAAGCATATAGTTACTTTAATGCAGACTCTTATAACTTTCATATGAATTTAAAAGATACAGAGAAATGTCAGATTGGTTTGGGATTGGCCCACCAGGAACCCCCCACCTCCTGACAGGAAAAGGTCCTTCTTATTGGCTATTTTTTTAAACCTTTGTTAAAAAATCCAAACCTAAACAAACCAAAACAACGCGATAGATCAAAATCCAAACAAAAACACTGGGATCCATTAGCGTCCCTAGTAGATACCGCAAGAAACAACTTTCTACAAATCAACAATTCATTTTCTTCTGTTTAGGGCAGGTGAGAAAGCAAATCTCTGGGTGCTATGGGATACTGCACATTTATGTTAGACATATGCTCAGTTTTGTGTTTTAATTTATAAAGAAAAATCCCAAATTTATTATAAAAGTAAGATTGTAAGCTCTACGGGGCAGGGACCTCCAACCCCTTGTGTCAACCACAACCTGGCACTTAAAGGGATGTATCCTTGTGATTATTATTGTTGTATTGTACAATCCACTTTTCCCATGTCTTTATTATATTTGTATTGCTGAATTGTGCAACACTGTGTAAATTTGTGGCGCTTTATACAGTAAATAAAATTATACATACATACATACAATTCAGAATGATTTATTAACAGAGGCAACTGTTTGCTGATTTCTAACAACCCATTGCAATTAATCAGCATTTAGCACAAAATAATACAGGAGAGAATTGATTGGTTGTTGAATTTGTCTAAATGTACCCCCTCCCCCCTCGCCAGGATAATTTTGTGACAGTGCGTGCAATATCACAAACAAAAAGACAATTTGCTGCATCTCAGAAAATAACAATGTTTGCTGAATATGCAAAGTTGGAGACATAGCAAATTGTCATTTGTCATGAATACACACATCAACTGGACAGTTTGCACTTTGATAAATAAGCCCTAAGAGTTACCTTGTTATTTTTTATGTTCCAGTTCTTGGGGTGTAGCTTAGAGTCTCATTCAAAGTTTATGATCGTTGATGTAATTGTCTTTTGTTTCCGTTTCTGTAAAGCACAGATTTAACTATGGGCATGATGTGTATAAACTATAATAATAGTAAATGATTCATCCTGCCACATAGTATGCAAACGATCATTAGTACTGATTCTAACACACCACTTGATGGCAGTAAAGAACCTACAAAAGTGGTCTAGTTTTCTTTACCTCTACTAGTGCTAGACATATTTTCATTGTTTATCATTGAGATATCCCTGTTTGTTTCAAATGGTAGCTGGTTTTTTTTTTTTTTTTTTTTTGCTGTGATTGGTTATGTTGTAGTAAAAGGACAAAGGTATACAAGCGACTCATGGCTTTTAATGCCACATGTTCAGAATTCTCTCTGTTCTGTACTGTAAAGCTGTGCATCAGCCGCAAGCTACAACAACACAGATTAGGTATTGCGTTTATTTTTTTTTTATCTTACTCTCACCCAGAATTACTTAAAAATACAAAATGAAAAAAATTTACAGGAAGTTTTTTTTTATATAAATTAGTAGTTTTATCCTTTTTTTATTAAAAGGCCTGACAACCCTTTAATATTTTATCTTGTGATCTGTATTGGAATTTGTAAATAATTACTTTTTGTAAATTTGTGCCTGCAGCACAGTTTAAAACAACTGGGACGGAGAATGTAATGCTGGGATGTTTGTAGAATTAATAAAACCAGCTTTTGTAGAAATATTAACTGGTAAAACTGTGAATAGCTAACAGGTGCAACTATTATCAGTGGGTAGAAATGTGAACAAGAGCTGGCTCAGTTTGGTGCTGTTCTTCAACCATATATAAGTACCTTACTTCCTGTCAAAGTTGGTTTCTCTTTGTCAGTCCCTGCCAATGTGTGGACCATTACTACCGAATTCTGGTTTTGCTATGTTCTAACATTGCCCGGTTGTTAGCCATAATCTTTCCTTGTTTTCTAGCCCTGTCTTCACTTGTCAACTTTGTTCCTTGACAATTACCTTGTCTATGTCCATGTCTGTGTCCCTTTCCTCAGCCACATAATAATGCAGTTTCAAAATTTTAAGTACCTTTCCAATCAAATGTAAATATACTACAAATATTGTAGAGAACTAATTCTTGCATAGAGTTTTGTATTTGACTTTATGCAATTAATTCATGTGTAGGACAAGGAATAGCAGCCCTGTTCAGGCAATTGATCTGGATCTACCCTGCTGAAATATGTGGAACCCCTGTCCAAGTTTATGCTTCCAACAGAAGCAGTACAAACTTTAACCGATGTCTCCAAGTCTCCATTCACAGCAAGAGTTTCATCCCCAAAGAGATGAGACAACCAAGCTTGTTGTCAATTTGTTGAGGACACAGCTTGAACCTGAGCCAAGAGTGGAAGGCCTTCTCTGAACATGTTTGGAAGAAAGACTCAACTCTCAGTAGTTATAAAGCTGAGAATTCTCAAGTCATCAATCAAAAAGAAGGGTGCCTAAATATAAACAGCATTAGTGGTACTACTAATATTGGCATCTGCTTCCCCCAAAAATGAAGGTAGTGATCGAAGTCAGTGGCTCTGTGAGAGGAGGTATTCCAGTCTGATTCTGTACTGCATGTGGTAGGGAATTAAATACCACCTCTGACTGGTGCAATACCCACCTTGGGGATTCTAAGTTCCTGTAAATTTGTGAGAGCCTGAATTGAGAAAAGCAATACTCCTCTCGTCCCAATGGGTCCATTGCAGTAACAGTATAGTTGAACTGTAAAGTCCCCAGTGTTTTTAAATAGATTACATTCTCTCCTACTAACTGGCTTACCATTTTATGAATAATAAATTGTGGTACTGGTAGTTGTGAAATCTAGTGAAAGAGATTTCCACAAGTGATGAATCTTTCAGAGACTGACATTATATAAACCTTCTCACATTATAAATCTTCTCTAGTGGACCTAAACCTAGTCATGCTTCTAGACAATTTTTGCCTGCAACAGTGTAAATCTTCTGATTTCACAAAGAACATGTCTTTGGTTAAGTATCATGGTATAAAAAAGTAAATGAAAATTCACAGCAGACATCATGTTGTACAAGTGTATTTGTCCGTTCATTTGATTGACATATAACTGCCACCCTAAATTTGAGTTTGAATTTAGCGGCTTCCTCTTGTCTACTATAACTACTATACATACCGTACATAATTTATCCTACAGCACTGAAGTACCACTTTAAAAAGAAATAATAGTTCATGAACTATCACACCACTGACCCAAGTCCCAAATGTTTCCCTCTATTTATTTTAATTGGCTGGATTTATTAACCTCTTATCCAAGGATACTTTGTTTAGTATCATTATGTTATATATTTTTAATATTACTATGCAAATATATTCCCATCTGTCTCATTCCACAATGTGTTCCAGACCAAAGCTGGCTCTAGATGTTTAAATTCTCCACGTTCTTCAGCTACAAATTCCCACCTAACTCCATCATTGTCTTCATTATGACTATTCTTTATTTTTTATTAAAATAAATGATTTTCCTTTATGAAAGCTTTAAAAATAGGTAAACAAGCAGACCAAGCTTTTTACGTTTACTTGTTTCCTTTATTTGGAAAATCCCAGCAATTTTTTTTCATCCAAAAAGGTAATATTCACAGGGTTTTGCATTTTCCGCTAGGCTAATCACTATTGGATATTCCTATTTTTTTGCTTCCATTTGTTGGAAAGTCCATTTGAATGAATAGAAAGGAGAAAGGGAGAAAATGACAAAAACAGAAACATTTCATTAGCAAAGCTTGATAAATGCCATGCAATATGTCCAGAGACACAAAGGCAAGAAGGTGCTTAGCTAAATGTATCTCTAAAAGGGATTTTTTTTTTTTTTTACTGGATAACTCCATGATTAATGTGATCAGATTGTGAATTAATTGTCTGCATTTTTGAGAAACCGTTCCCTTTTATGTTGCAGTAGTTACTCTGAAAAGTATACATGACTAAAACATATTGATTATTCATATGCAAACGAAAGCAATATGCCTTCCTTTTGGCAGACCCTTTTTTTTCAGGCTAGCACTGTATTACTCATTTGTCATCACCCTAGTCAAGGTCATAGTTTAGACAATTACAAGGTCAAATTGTCACTGCTGGGGAGTGCAGACAACGTTACAGATGATTTCAATATTTCTCTGTTCCCTTGCCCTGCTCAATTTACTGATGATATAAAGAGTCTTAAACAGTAATTTATCAAGCAGTGTATATGATTTAACTCTGTATGGGCAGTAGGCAATCAGTGAGCTGTGTGTAGCTCATTCATATATGTTCTCAGGTTTATGTGAAAATCTTCTGTTGCAACATTATCATGGATGATCATTTTTTTTTTACATTTCTGTTTTCATTTTCCAAAACAAAAGTTTTGCCCGATAAAAGTCACAAGACTGACTGAAATGTTGCAATAAATGTCACCTCTTCTTAAGGCTATTGCTAGTTCTTACCCACAATCCTCAATTACTCAGAAGGCAATGTTACTTACATTAATTGATTTCCTCAGCCAGTTCACATCTCAGGATGGGTCTTGGTTCGCCGAAGTTTCTAACAACCCACTGCAAGCAATCAGCAGTTAGCATTCATTGGTACAAGGGAGCTAGAATTAGGAAAGCCAACCCCTGAATGGTTGCTATGGGTTACAATACCTCCATAAAGTTGACCCCATTGTTGAATTCCCCTGTATATAAGTATATTTTATTGGCATTCCAATACTCTTCCAGTTGATATACAGATCACTTGCTATCAATACTTCAGCAACACATAAATACAGTCACAGCAGGGTATTAGCTTGCTTCCTCAGTTTGGTATCTTTTGAATGTACTTCGAAACAGTCGAAACTTGGACATGAATAAGCCCATGAGTCTTTGTATTTGTCAAGTATTTGTAAATGTTGAAAAACACAGAAGCAGAAAATTTTGTGATATTTGACATTTGTGTCAGTCACAAAATGTTTACCCACGACTGTACAGCTTTGGCACTAAAAAATCTATGGTACATACACAAAGAAGGAATGTATTATTTACCACCAACTTCCAATTTTGTTTCCAGCGAATTTATTTTATTCCTATAGTGAACATATATATATGCTAAAGTGTATGGGGTTATTTTACTTTAGCATTAAGGTTTTCAACTTTAATGTGCAAATTCACATACACTATGTAAATGTACTTAAGCCAGCATTTTAAAATGATGCTTGTTTTCCTTGTGTGTATATGGTCTGCATCACTAATTAAATTTCAAGTTCACTCAGACTGTAGTGTAAGAAATAGAAAGTCACTGGATTTTTTCCTCATGTGTTATTGATGTTCACTTCAAACCTCCCATCTCAGCACTGGTCTCCTCTATTAGCTTGTTATGTCACTTTATAGCTATAGGTATTTTACATCACTATACTTCCAAGCAACCAGGACTTAAACATGTAAGATTGGGCATGTCAGCATAGCTCTCCATGCAATTTTTCTTTTAACGGAATGAATAAAGTTTACCATTATTTTCTACTGGAGTTCCAGAGAATTTACTTTTTTACGTTGTAAGCTTTTCAGAGGTCTAGTGACCCATAGCAACCAATCAGAGATTGTTTTTTTTTTATAATTTAAAGTCCCCCTTCTAATAGCTGAGCACTGTATTACTTGGAGTGTTTGTATTTTGAAACCTCTTTTCAATTTAATATTAGTAGCATTGTATTCCTATGTAGTATTTTAATATTTTCTTTAAGATTGTTTTACTTCATTATTTTTGTATCCCCAATTCTGTTCATTTCTTCCTAGAGAACTTTATATAATACATATTCATTAAGTGTCATAAGCAGCCCAATTAATAAAAGAGGAACAACACAAATCAGTTAAAAAAACAGGAATTAATTTAAAAAAAAAACATTTTATTTTTGAGCTGATAGTGGCGATTCAATTAAACATTCGCCAATCAATTCAGAGTTGAGTTCAAAAACTGATGAAAAAGTCAGATCAAGAAACAAACCCCTATTTCTGGCAATTAGTTTATCTTTTGTAGCCAAAATACAGTTTTTCTAATTCATTGATATTCCAGCTCTTAGCTGATGTTGTTCATGTTATATAATATTATTTGGTATATAATCTATAACAGAAGCGAATGATGTGCAATAGATACTGGTTGTGTTGGCAGCTATTCTCTTTCGAAAGCGAGAAATCTCAGACAGTGGTTCTCTTGTTTATTGGGATCCATGGCAATTCATCACATCTCTATTTGACTTAAGCTAAGTAAAAATGTAATGTGGTGCAGGCTTGATATTACTGGGACTGAACACTCTTTTCATTGCCTGTCACTTAGACACAATAAAATGATAGTCCCATTCTTAAAAAGTTTGGGAAGGGACTTTTCATTGTTCCTAATCCAGACGACAACCCTCCATTTTGTCTGAAGTGGGCTTTAATCTTTATGTAAAACAACACTGCTTCTTAAAAAATTAGCATAAAACTCTGTAGGTGGTAAAACCTGCAAACCGGGGGAAGCGGTCTGTGATGTGGTGGCACCTTTTATTTCATCTGAACATTGTCACATCCCTAAAAGATTGGGAGGCCACAGTCTTACATAGATCTGTCTTGGAAATAAAGAGAAAAAAATACAAAGGAGGTGGAGAATAGTTCTTCTCTTAGACCAAGACTACAATACAGACATCATGTGTAAGGCGTCAATTAAACAGAATGAAGACATCTACCTAACTCTTACTTTGCTACTTTCAATGAACATGACATTGAAAGTTAAAACCTGGCAGTTCTCACAAATCCCAATACAGTCATTGTAAGTTTATGAGCCATTCAGTCATGATATATATAAGAACTCTATTAAATGCACATTATATCAGCTTTAACATCATGATACAGTATCAGTGTTTAAAGTAGAAATTTTCTGGATGACTGTTAATGGGGGAATTATATACCACTGAATTAACCCTTTTGCTATTTTATGTACATTGCCATGTTGACTGTTACAGATTGCTACTGTTACACCTATTCTGTCGAACTGATCAATCACACTTGTCACATTCATAGTGACCAAATCTTCTTGGGATAAATGATGTCACAAGCTTTCCCCGGTTGGACTGGTGGTGTAACTGTTAATTACATTTCCGCTAATTCACAAATAGCAAAAAAAACAAAACTCCTCTGCTGCAGGATCAAAATAAGCCAACAGAGGGTGGTATACGTTACTTTTGAAATGCCATTTATTGTTATTGGTTTGTAACTCAACCTGACCTATTATAATTGGAAAATGAGCATGTTTAGTATGTGATATATAAAATATTAGGCATGTGCCACTAAGCCTTTGGAAAGCTGAAGATGTTCAAAATCTACAAGCTGAACACGTGACTGAGTAGGAGCAGATTGCTGTTGCACTGGGGATCTGACCAATAACTTGACCATTCTATGTTAATTCCTGGGCTTGTTTTATAGTGGACATACAATATTTTCTACCATGAAAAATAATGACTTTCCTCCAAAGTCATAGCAGATATCATTTCAATATACTAAATTGTTCAGTTCTAAACACTTTCGCATGAAAATGGCATCTTAGTTTTTTTCTAATCCCTTTGTTATATTAATTGGATCAGGTCAGCTATTTCTCCATGTGAGGGTCCATGCGTATTAGACTGAAAGCACAACATGAAGAAAGGAAAGCATGGACGTGTGGTTTTGCTTTAACACACAACACAAAGTATACAGTAGCTATCAGAGAATTATAATACAAATAAGAGATGCTTGGTCATCTATAATAAGCAGTTGGCAATTGTTTTAAAGGAAAACATTCAATAGTTCTCACCACCAATGTAGACTGGATGCAGTACATGCCATAAGCCTGGAACACGGTTGGCAAAGAAAATGATGGAAAATATTGTAAAGGCAACAAACGGCTCAGTCCTACAAGTAGAGATACTCACACACCCAATAGTGACGCTATGTGCTCCAGGGAAATGGAGAGACTCCCACATCCAGTAAATTCATATAAAGAAAAATCTCACAGCACTTCAGCTATTTAAAAGCCACTTTTATTGCTTCGTTTAAAAGATTCCATATCCATCGTGATAAAAGTGTACAAAACTTACGCATTTCACACCTAAAGCGCTTAATCATAGTCTGAATCTGTACATGCCACGAGGGCTCTTATATACACACTTAGGGGGGAATTCACCATTGTCCGAAGTAGTGCGAACAGTTCGGGCGACTG
>WMED01029951.1:0-10182 GCA_019650415.1 Pipa parva
AAAATACATATAATGTAGGGCTGATAGGACATTAGCTCATTGTATAGCTGGACTGAAAACATTTGCAGTCTATCCTGCAGTCTCAGAGAACATAAGCAACAAGTTTTGCAGTGTGGGGGAGGGGTATGGTTAATTTCTGATAAATGCATCATATGAAATTGCAACTGTCTTACCCACAATCCAAATTCCACAATGCAGTGTGATCTGGGCTATAAGTTAGATTTATTTACCAGTTGTGACAATATTTTTAAGTCAAACAGTTTTTCCCCAGTTTCTTAGTACAGGCTGAGAATGTGCGGGGTCACTGACCAAGGAAAGAGGCGTATATAGAGAATAAAGATGTCTGTCTCCAGTGGTAACTTTTCAGGCGTCAGTATTCACTTGCTGTTGGACTGTAGTACTTATGAGCTGTTGTAATAAGCCCTATACATAAGGCACATCATTTTTAGCCTTAGATTTTCCTGAGGCTTTAGTTCCGCTTTAAGAGGCAGGGTGACAATTTGCTAGGTCTGGAGATGGTGGTACCCCTGGAGTGAGGCTGGTTTCAACCGAGATGCTAAACAGAATACCTCCGAGTATTCCCAAGAGGTGTGACTACTGGGCACAGCCAGAAAGTGGTGCTCATGTTCCTTGTTTGGTAATGGAAGGTAACTATGCACAAAGTATGCACTATGTCCTATGAAATGTAACTGCGCTACCTCAAGTTATAAATGTGTATTCCTGTTTGGTGTGCTGTGAATAAACTCTTCCTGTTTGAAGAACCTCAGGTACCCATTATTGATTTAAAGGTACAGGTACTACTCCTAATGTAATCAGAGCTAATCCCATGAGCTCTGAGTGAAGCTGTGGGTAAATTTCACAAGTGAATGCTTTAAGAGTTTGCATTACAATGCAACTAAATGCTTCTAGGCATATCAGAACAATAATCCTTTAATGCAAAGTCAAGTTAAAGCTGTAACAATGCAAGTATTCAAATGTTTACCTATATCTATAAACAGCTGGTTAACACCATATTTATCTTTTACAACCAGAGAATAGAGTTCAGGATCAGTACAATGATCTGCATCAGCAAGACAGTAGGATTCATGTGCTGGAGACATAGGTTTTCCCATTGCAGATTTGTAACCAACTAAAGGCAGCAACGGTTTTAAAACACTTTTGATAAAATTACCTAGATAAGGCAAAAACAAATAAGTAAATAATAAACAACAGTATAATTTGCAAGCTTTCTCTATGTATAAAGTCAACAAAATCATTATTTACAGTGCTCATTTACAGCTATGTGGGAACAGAATCATTTAACTTCAAAGATACAGTTTTAAAGAAAAAAAAAAAAAAACCTTTATGTTTTGTAATGGCATTGCAAAATAAATACATAACTCAGTGGAAAATTTGGTGTACATCACGTGTTCCTTTATTATAATCCACTATTATGATTTATTGAATTTAATAGTATCTGTAGTGTTTTGTTCTGCAATCTCTTATCCCAAACTAGTGGTCATTAATGCAAATAACAATCATATTTAATAATATATTGTCAATTTTATAGTCACCTAAAAGTATGATGTGTTATTTCATCTAGGACCTCCAGAGGGTATAAGGTCTTTCCTTTGGACGGTCCTAGGCTTCTACCAGCTGGTGGCCGGATCCCATCTGCCTGGACAGAAGCCACTGTAACACTTCACTTTATAAAATGAAAGACAGCATCAGCTAGTTGCGTAGCCTTTGCCCCAACCAAGATTTGCAGTGGATTACATTACCCAGGTGTCTTGACTGATTTCAGACACCTAGTATTGGGATTCACTATTATGGAATAGAGGATTACAGAAGGAAATCAGCCCACAGATTCCCGTTAAGTGGGAGTGTAGCCTCTGCATTGAATGCCCAAATGGTGGTTGAAGATGATACAAACATCTAGAGACTCTGATGCCACTCCAGAGGGCTCATACAAAATGGTAGCTGCAATCTATTCACGGTTCTTACTGTGATTGACATCTCTGCTGTCTGCATCTCTGTTTAAGTGTTGTATAAGTGACTGATCCAGCAACAATCAAATAATTGCTGAGCCTAATGTATTTGATGAGTTCTATTAATTTCAAGTAACCGATTACTGTAGTGTCATTATCAGCTTGAAGTTGTCCAATTTAAATCTGTATACATCTGGCTGCTATATTCCATTTCTGCAAATAAAGCATGAACTGTCAAGAAGGAACCATTGGCTTCCATTTCTCTTATTTCTTATAAAGACCCATATACCCCTGTATGCGAGTTACAAGGCTGTATAATATTTCTCCAGTTCTGTAAGGGCCTACTGTTGGAGGTGCTCACTAGCTTTCTGGGCACACAGCACCATTATATTAAGGGGTTAAAATGTATCATTCTCTATTTTAAACATATATAAATATTACTGCATGGATTTTTCTATGGCTTATTTATCTTCAGATTTTAATTTTGTGCTGATACAAAGGTCTATATATCATATCACTATATACTAAGCTCTGTTCTGATAAGCCTAGAAAGATAAAAATAACTGACAGTGTGTATTGCACTGTAACTTTGGCAAGTCTGTCCTGTTTGGATTGGTATGGCAGTTATTTATGCAATGTCAGGCTGGATGGTTAATATGAGGAGAAGGAGGTTGCAGCAACTGAAACCAGGACTGAGGGCATGGAGTCTAAGGTAGATCTGGTATTCGCCTAGAGCCCCCGCAAGGAGGTTAGGGTTTCGCTGCAGGTCTACCCAGGTCATGACCCCTCAGACTGGACTGAAGGAACACTTTATTATTTAATCACTAAGGTGCAGGGCTGATATAGGCACAGACAATAGTAGACAAAATCTCAGACAAACAGAGACAAGCCCCTGGAGCTTAACAATCAAGCTCTATACTCGGGCACTGGTTATAACTGACAGGCTCCTTATATAGGGAAGGAGCCTGTCAGCTGATCGCGGGATTTGCGTCATATGCGCGCACCCGCGACGTGCGCGCCTGTCTTCTGTGCACACACACACGCAAAGAGCGCCGGAGAGGAGCAGCGGCATGCCCGAGGCCTCGAGGAGACTGACGCAGGAGCGGATGTGAAAGGTAGGTAATCCTTCTTACATGCAGTAAATGAGTCATTTTTGAAGCAGAATTACTGACATGTATTGGCTTGTGTTGCAGCCAATTTAAGCTTTCTGTGGCACTTCAAAAATGTTAACGTTCCATAAAAACAATAGGACTAGGTGATAGTAAAATTACTAGAAGTATAAAAAAAATTAAAATTCGGAATTCAAAGATCTTGGCATTATACCAGTACTATATAGGAATATAGTATATAGGAATATAGTATATAGGACTATATACTATATAGTACTATACAGTACAGTACTATATAGGAATAACTGATATTTCAGTTCAAATTAGATTTCTCTTTTTCTGGTGTTACTAGTCCTTTAAAAAATGCTATTCTGCTCTATGAGAAACAAAGAATATAGTTCAACTTACCAACATGAATATTGTCTTTAAAAGCTGCACTGGGTAACAGGAATATTAAATGACGGCTAAATTTTACTTCTGTGCTAGAATCCAGGTTTAAAACACTTTCTGGCGAACACTTGATACCATAGAGTTCATCTAGTTTTTTGGTAAAGTACTGCAGAAAGAACATACACACAAAGAAAGTATGGCTGTTAACAGATTTTTAAATTTAAATGCATCACGAAAATTACATTTTTAATAAATGCAGATAGCATATTTTTGCATTATGATCATAATGTCACTTGCATCTGCTGGGTGTCTAGAACTGAAACTCAAATGAAGATATACAAGAGTCAGCTTAAAATACATGACAAAATGATTTTAAAATTTATAGAGGACCACTAGAGCTGCACATACAGTATATGTAAAAGGTGAAACCTGTATACATAAAATGCGTCACAGTTACATTCACTAGCATTAGAGACGAAGTCTAGTGATTTGTCAAAAAGTCATGAAAAGGAAAAATACTAAACACAAAATTATTAATACTTCTGAATCATATTCATTGTTCTAAACAGATGTAGAAAGGAACAGTATTACAGAGGATTGGGTGAAAATATGTATTTATCCATTTAGTATATGAGAGTATGAGAATGAGAGAAAAAAGGTCTTAGGTTAAAAATAAAGTTGCACGAGTCCGTAGAATTGTCTTTAGATGCGTGTAAATACCCAACGGACACCTCAGGTTTGCGGCATGCGCAGTTGAGGGATCACGTCACTTATGCAGTCACGCTCTCGAAACAATTTAAACACCTGTAGCATTGTGCCCAGCGCCTGCAAACCTTAAGGGTCATGACCTGGACATAGTACTGCTGAAAAGTCCATACCTTCTTGCGGAGGGAGCGGGTGCGTCTTAGACTCCGCGCCATGGGGTTTGCTAGTGCCAATTCCCCTGTGGTTCTAGTTCTTTGGGCCACCTCCTACTCCTCCCTCTGGTTTTCTGGTCTGTCCGTGTCAATCCCACACAGTATCAATTATGTTAATCTAAAGATGCACTTTCATACATTTTAGGTTTCTGCTCTGTCTACACACACACCTTAGAAGCATCAATTAAACTTTTAATGCCAAAGAATGCTTGTGAGAATATGGCACGGTTTAGTTTGGATGATGGAAGGCAACCCCAAAGCTTTTTTTTCAGCATATACAATAAAAGTTGTTTAGTATTTTTGTATTTTTCACCTGGCTACTAGGGGTGTGCGATATGTATCGTTCACGATAATATCGCACACAGTGATTACCCGATATTGCAAAACTGCAATATCGGGTAATCGTGTTGAGCTTCCGGGAGGTGGAGATAAAGCAGCGGCTCAGCACACTTAGAAAGAAAAGCAGAAAGACTCACCCGGTGCAGACGCACTAACAGCCGATAGCTCATTTAAACGCAGTGAATATTCATGCATGAATATTCACTGCATTTTAATGAGCTATCGGCTGTTAGTGCGGCTGCGCGGGTGAGTCTCTGCTTTTCTTTCTAAGCGTGCTGAGCCGCTGCTTTATCTCCACCTCCCGGAAGCTCCACAGGCGCTGCACAGGATCAAGCTGCAGAAGAAGAGGAGGATTATCGGCAGTTATCAATATCGGGTAAGTAAAAAAAAAAAATTGAGATATTGTTTTTTTTTTTTAATATCGCACACCCCTACTGGCTACTTTAAAAAAATACACTGTTGACAATAGTCTGTTTAGATAAGCTGAAGTGTAGAATGCATATATATATATTTTTTAATTGCTTCTTTTTTTTCATGGAAGATGCTGCATCTATATAGATCATGGGTCTCAAACACATAGCCCTTTAGGCTGTTATCTGTGTCCAGCAGGGCAACAGAGTTCCAGAGACATCCTTAGGTTAGTAAAGAGCAGGCTGAAGGAGGGGTGTACCTGCCAGACTTACTTGCAGGAGAAGTATGTTGAATTTGAAATGAATGAAGCCCATCAACTGCAGATATTTTATGTGTGGCCCATTTACCAGGATGAGTTTGAGATCCCTAATATAAATTGTAAGCTAAACTGTGCAGGGACCTCCATCATCTTGTTTTTCACAATGCCTTCCACTGTGTGACCAATGTAATCTAATGTAAAGCTTCTATGCTTGTAATTTACTTTAGGTGAGCCCTTAAGCCCATATCTGTACTGTAATGGTTAAAATGTTCAGTGCTGTATTGCATACAAATCTACATTGTGCAATGAAACATCACCTGCAGGCTTGAAAATGGATTCCAGAGCATTAGTAAGTTTCAGTCAAGTTTACTCAAAAGCACAAGTGACAACTCTGTAGAAGTAAAACCACTAAGAAAAAAATGACATTAACTCTCACGCCTTTTAAACTTACTTCAATTACTAAGGTAACCATCTTTTTACCATCTGCTGTTGGATTTGCTGGTTTATAAAATTCTAAATCAAAGTAAAGTTTACACACTGTGTCAGCTGGAATCACTTCATAGCAGTGAGTCAGAGAAATTGTTTTTTTGCTGAAAAACAAAAACAGAAAGCCTTAGTTGATATTTATCTCTATTATTACTTACAACATGTACATTACATGCAGTGTGTATATTAAAATGTATTTACAAACACACACTATTCAGTATAAGGAAAAGTCAAGTTTCTTATATGATCAGCTGTATGTTTATTGGGCAAAAGAGCATATCTATCTTTGTTAATGTGTAGATATTTATAGAGTTAAATAGACATTATCTGAAAAGCTTAATGCAGAGAATCCTTTTGTTTTAAACCATCCCAAAAAGGACAAGGAGACTAGGATAATCCTAAAGTAGTTGACAGCACTACTTGATGACAGGGACAATATTAGACAAAATGGGAGCAGAATCACAGTATTATCTGTAATGGTGTGAAAGTGCAAACAAAAAAAATCCTCATAGTGTATTTTCTTGATAATATGTGAAATACAGGTGTTCTGAACCAAGTCTAAAAACTGCAAACACAGAACAGATCAAATGAGATGAAAGCCCAGAACACTATGGGAACATCATGGAATGGTAATCTTCTGGACTGAAAATAAATACCAATAATACTAATACTATTCCCAATATTAACACTACTAAAACTAATAATACCAATATTGTTACTAATAATACCATTATTAATACTTAATAATACTAATACTAATAATAGTATTATCAGTATTGTTATTAGTATTAGTAGTATTTTTAGTAGTAGTAGAAGTAGCAGCATTATTAGTATTATCAGTTTTAGCACTTTTAGTGTTAGTAGTATTAGAATTAGTATTATTATCAGGAGCATTATTAGTATTATCAGTATTAGTAGCATTATGAGTAGTATTATTGGCATTAGTGAACAAAGAAAAAGTAACAAGCAAACAATATATATCAAATAATTAAATTAGATCAAGGTACTACTGAGAGGGTAATAATAAATTATAAAAAACAATAAAGAAGGAAAGGAACCCACCATGAGTGTACACTCATATTTTATTAAAGCAAATAAATTAAAGCAGTGAAAAAAGGAAAAAGAAGTTAATAAAAACATTTAAAATCAATGTCCATATAAAGACAACAAGGAAAAGTGCCACCAAAGGATTGAATATCAGAATTAAGAAATAAAGGACAAAGCAACTGCACAGAGAGATATGCCAAAATCTATAAATGTCAATAACTTAGAAAAGTATCACAATATATCTTACAAAGGTAAATGAGCAATAATAAATAGTAAATAAATAGTAATAAATAGTAAAGGTAGCTCTTGTGCTAGGGTAATAGTTACTGTCCTTTGTATCTATTAGTCAAAGGCAAAGTCAGAGCCAAGGTATAATGCTGCCAGGGATCTTTGTGTGCGCTTTAAAAATTATAGGGAGCTGGATATTAGTATCAATATTAATAGCATTAATATGTGCATCATCAATATTAGTATTAATATCAGTAACATCAATATCACAATATTGGTACCACAATATTAGTAGTATCAATATTAGTAGTATCAATACTAGTATCATCAATATTAGTAATATCAATATTAGTACCACAATATTAGTAGTATCAATACTAGCAACATAAATACTAGTAACATCAATATTAGTGGTATTAATATCAGTAACATCAATATTAGTACCACAATATTAATATCAATATCAGTATAATCAATGTTAGTACCACAATTTTATTAATATCAATATTAGTATTAATATTAGTAACATCAATATTGATATTATTAACATTAATATTATTAGTATTATTAATACTAATCCATCAATTTTAGTAACATCAATATTATTATAAATATTGGTATTAGTATTAGCATTAATATTATTAATACTAGTACCACAATATTGGTACCAATATTAGTATCATCAGTATTAGTGGTATTAATACTAGTATCATCAATATTAGCAGTATTAATACTAGTATCATCAGTATTTGTAGTATTAATACTAGTATCCTCAATAGTAATATTATCATCAATACTAGTAACATCAAGATTAGTAGTATTAATATCAGTAACATCAATATTATTATCAATTAGTGCAATATTATCAATATTAGTATAATCAATATTAGTACCACAATTTTAGTATTAATATCAATATTAGTATTAATATTATCATCAATATTACCATTATATTAATAATATTAGCATTAATATTATTAGTATTATTAATGCTAGTATCAACATTAGTAGTATTAATATTGGTATCATCAATATCAGTAATATCAATATAAGCATCAATATTAATAGTATCAATCAATATTAGCATCAATCAATATTAGCATCAATATTAATAGTATCAATATTAGTAACATCAATTTTAGTAATATTAGTAACATCAATATTACTATCACTATTGGTATTAATATTAGCATTAATATTATTAGTATTATTAATACTAGTACCATCAATATTACTATAAATGTTGGTATTAATATTAGCATTAATATTATTAGTATTAATACTAGTACCACAATATTAGTACCATCGATATTAGTATCAATATTAGTACCACAATATTAATAGTATCTATATTAGTGACATTAATATTGGTATTATTATTAGCATTAATATTATCAGTATTATTAATACTAGTACCATCAATGTTAATACCACAATATTAGTATCTTCAATATTGATATTAGTATTAATATTAGTAGGATTAATATTAGTATCAAATATAGTAGTATTAATTTTAGTAACATCAATATTAGTATCAATATTAATACCACAATATTGGTATTAATATTAGTATTATTAATACTAGTGCCATCAATATTAGTAACATCAATATTACTATAATTATTGGTATTAATATTAGCATTAATACTAGTACCACAATAATAATAGTATCAATATTCGTATAATACTAGTAGTATCATCAATATTAGTAGTATCAATATCAATACTATCATCAATACCAGTAACAAATACTAGTAACATCAATATTAGTACCACAATATTAATATCAATATTAGTATAATCAATATTAGTACCACAATTTTATTAATATCAATATTAGTATTAATATTAGCATTAATATTATAATAATATTAGCATTAATACTAATAATATTATTAATACTAGTATCATCAACATTAGTAGTATTAATATTGGTATCATCAATATCAATATTAGTATCAATATTAGCACCACAATATTAGCATCAAAATTAATAGTATCAATATTAGTAACATCAATTTTAGGATTAATATTAGTAACATCAGTATTACTATCAATATTGGTATTAATATTAGCAGTAATATTGTTAGTATTATTAATACTAGTATCATCAATATTATTAACATCAATATTACTATAAATATTAGCATTAATATTATTATTAATACTAGTACCGTAATATTAGTATCACAATATTGGTACCAATATTAGTAACATCAATATTAGTATAATTGTTAGTATTAATATCATCAGTATTATTAATACTAGTACCATCAATATTAGTACCACAATATTAGTATCAATATTAATACCACATTATTAGTATCAATATTGGTATTATCAATATTGATATTAGTATTAATATTAGTATCAATATTAATAGTATTAATATTAGTATCTATATTAGTAGTATTAATATTAGTAGCAATTATAGTATTAATATTAGTAACATCAATATTAGTATCAATATTAATACCACAATATTAGTATCAATATAAATAGTATCAATATTTGTATTATTAGCATTAATATTATTATTATTAATACTAGTACAATCAATATTGGTATCGTAAATATTGATATTAGTATCAATATTACCAGTATTAATGTTAGCATCAATTATAGTTGTATTAATATTAGTAACATCAATATTACTATCAATATTAGTAGTATTAATTAGTATATTAGTATCAATATTCATACCACAATATTAGTATTAATATCAATATTAGCATTAACATTTGTACTATCAATATTAATAGCATTATTAGTATTAATATCATCAATATTAGTATTAATACTAGTAACATCAGTATTAGTATAATCAATATTAGTATAATTAGTACCACAATATTATCATTATCAATATTAGTAGTATTAATATTAGTATAAATATTATCAACATTAGTATCATCAATATTAATAGCATTAATACTGGTATTAATATTAGTACCATCAATATGTGGTATTGACCTCCAATGTGGTATTTTCGGAAATTTTGCCCGTGCCACGAGCCACACCAGAGAGGC
>WMED01029952.1:0-10182 GCA_019650415.1 Pipa parva
CCTCATTTTAAGATTTTATGAATGGCACATTTACTTAAGTCGAACAGGCTTTTTGACTAGTAAATGCTGGTGAAGCAGCATACATTTAATGATATCGCTGTTTTTTCCTATTTACTAAACTGTTCAAAAACCACTTTATCACCCAAAAGAATTCTCCACCCTCAGGCTGGGGTAAACCCATTATTCCCTATGGAGCTGGTCCTGTCATTTAGCCTAAGTCCAACATATTTCCCCATTCAGAAAAGACATCGATATCAATCTGTAATGGAAGGAACCCTCATAGAAAACCATTGCAAAGTGTGTCCCTGTTAATGATTTATTTATATGGGGAAACATTTTTATCCATCCTTTGTAGATCAGGAGAATTGAAAAGTACAGGGAAACAAAAATTGACAGGGAAAAGGGGTGAAATCAATTGTTGTGGTCAAACTGGTCTTAATAAATATGTTCCGTGTGTTGTTTTTTTTTTCTTTTTTGTTTTGTGAATGGAAGAGTTAAAAGCAGTATTGATTAGTAGGAATCAGCAGAAAGTTTATCAAATAGCTCTAGGGTAATAATGGAAAAATATTGCTAAAGTAGACGATATTGATAAAATTAGCAAGATGGTCAAAAAGGTTAAAAAAATTGATGAAATTGATTTTTTTCTCTTTTCAACCATTTAGTCCCTTTATAAACATCCCCCAAAGGTAGTATTACAGGTAAATTTCAATGGGGCAAATGATCAATAGGTTTTAATCCCCAGGAGTTGAAAACAACCATACATATCTTCTGCAAAAAAAAAATAAAGGAAATATAGTAGAGAATAGTCTACCAGATGTGTATTTACACATACCAAAAATGTTTGTACCTACAAATACCTTACTTTATGTGAGGCCTTTAAGACATATGAGACATTTTTTTGCTTTTCTTCCCCACTTTTCGCAATTTTAAAACACAGGTCAGTGAAAGTGGGATTTTTTTTTTCACCATTTTCTGTTTGTCTGTCAGGTTCACCCTGTTGCATTGATGAAAATAAATTGTTTTATAGAACCATAGATGATATGTTATAAAGATAACTTATAGCTCAGTCATAAAGTGATGCAAAACTGCTGCACAGGTGAAGAACTAGCAAGCAAAACTTCCTTTCACAATAAAATGGTACCATAACCATATAGATATTAAAGGTCATTTTCAATGCTTAATCTGCTTTACTAAACATTAAACATTGTTTTGAGAACAAAGTTTTGTTAGTGTCCCTTTAAGCACGCAAACATTTGTAGAACTTTAAAATGTTTTTATAATATACAGTACATTGCATAATATATTTATTATACAAAAAGCATGTGGATGTCCATCTGTTGCTAAAGAATAACTTCCAGCGCCCCAATGGCCCTAATATAAAGTCTGGTA
Source organism: Pipa parva (assembly GCA_019650415.1). Classification (NCBI taxonomy): domain Eukaryota; kingdom Metazoa; phylum Chordata; class Amphibia; order Anura; family Pipidae; genus Pipa; species Pipa parva. The sequence goes on from WMED01029952.1 coordinate 1,390, forward strand.
ACAAAATTTCATTTTAGAGGTATGAAAATGGATATATTGAATTTTTTTTTATTACTTTTTTATCCATCGATGCCTTGCTTGCTCACCAATTTCCAAAACTGCATTAAAGAAAGGTTCAAAGGATCCATTCAAGATCATTGATTCACAGACATGAAACTTTCCCAGTATATACTTCAGACTTGTCTCAGCCTTTAAAATTTACATTAACATTCCTCAACATAAAATATTTCTTTACATCACGCAGAACTGACAGTTTATCACACGTTAGGGTTAATTCATTAAAAGTGCTAAATCTGTGCAAAAAGTGCCAGTACCGTTTCCCATGTGCCAAAAGAAAAGAAAAATCAGCGCTATCCTGATCCTCTGGATATACAGGAGTTACAGAACCCCCAAAATGTAAAGGGCTAGGGTTCAAATTCAGTGCAGTATTTTTAGATTTAACTTATAGAATCTATTAGGGTTCTTATAACTGATCAGTTATACTGTTTAATGAACAGTTAAGTATGGAAGGTTCTAAAGAAAGTAAACATTGGCAGCTAGACATGACGATGGTTCAGTGTGACATCTCTACTATACTTAAAGGGCAAGTCCGGGATACTAAAAAAGTTCAGATATTTTAACTAAATCTATTTGTAAATAGAAATTCAAGACAAACCTTAGCAAATGCAAGTAGCTGTCCAAGTACTATGCTGCACTGCTACTGATAACCGGCAGTAATCTATGCACAAACCATTCAGGAACATGTCTCATCTGCCTCATTTTGGTTTCTCTTTTTTCTGTTTCTTGTAGCAATGGACTATTTTATTTATATATAAATACATTAAACACAAGTGCATCGGAACAGAGACTCCCATTCACTTGTTTTATACACTGCATCGAGGGGCCTATTCATCAAAATGTGAATTCAATAGTCAAAGTGAATTTGTGTCACTTTGGGTCACTATGCTCCAATGATTGTAAATTCACTACTACTTATTCACTTAGCAAATGATTTCATTATGGAAGAAGCAAACAGTGCTGTAGAGAGGCATATTCAGTTGAGCAGTAATAGGATGCCTTGAGATGAAAATTCAACCATAAGAGTCAGAGAGGAGTACAATGACATCATCCTGACAATATCCTACTAACTGGATCAAATGCATAATGTAGGCCTTGGTCTCAGTGGTTATTGTCACTTTGATTTGATAAGCTCTCTTTAACAAACACTGAGGGCCTTTTTGACTGAAGGATGAATAGTCGTATATAGCTCTGAATTCACGTTTGATCACTTATGTTCTCTTATTGAGCAAACTCTGTGATGTGGTGAATACTTGTCTAAGTCAGGTGACTACAATAGTTGTGATCTTACAGAGCACTTTACATCACTTTGCAGACGCGTGTACAGGCACTACTATTGACTAAGCGGTGGAGTCTATTGCAATTGAGAATTTATCAAGGTGTAGAGCTCTGAATTCACCTGTTTGACTTCACCACATCACTTATGACAGTTCTCCGATGTGGCATAGGGCAACTATTCATTCAAACATGACAATGGTGTCTGCGACTAAATTAGTCTACTACTAAACATGGACTAGGGACAAGGTGACATAAAAACAAATGTATTATTCACTTACAGTATATACAGTTAGTGGAATATGGTGTGGATGAGGTCACTGTATTTCACTGAGGGAATTCACATCACTCCACAAGACTTATCATTCTAATTCCATTCGACTGAATTTGTCACACCACGCATGTGACTGTGCCCGTAGCAGTTTACTTGTTCAACAAATCTATCCGCAGCTTCATGAATAAGAATTGAATTTGTGACTGTTTTTGTGATGCAACTCAAATTGTAGCAAGGTAAATTTGATGAGTCAATTCCTCCTTTAGTCAATAAGGCCCTTAATGTCAATCTATGCACACTGGGGCCTGGGCCACACTGGCTGTTTTTCAGATGAGCTAGAAAAATAGTACCCATTGTTTCCTGTGGGATAATCTGCACAGGATATTTTGTTTTCCACCATAGACAATAATGAGTCTAATTAAAATAAGTCAGCTGAAAAGCAGCTAGCTCAACCCTGGCATAACATTTTCAGCTGTAAAGTAATTCCCTACCTGTTTATGTGCTTTCTGTATTACATAAAACGTAATCAAAATTAAAGCTGGTGCTCACTGTGTCCGGGGCAGGAACCAATGGGAGGTGCGCCTCACCGAATAAAAATCACTACATCCTGGTGAGATGGACTGCTCTGTTGGTAAAAAGAAGCTTGCATTATGCAAGCACAAATACCTTTCTACCTTCTGCTACAGTATATTAAAGCAAACCATTTTTTTCAGTTCTAATCCCCTTTGCATACACTGGCTGAAGTCAAAAGCAAAAACATGTTTCTGGTTATAATATCCCTTTAAAGTGCAACAAGTGAAATGTGTTTTTTTTTAGCTAAATATAGGTATTGTTTGTTTTTTGTTTTTTTTGGGGGGGGGGGTTCTGATTAGAAACTGCAAAGATTCCTTCTCCACAGTTTGTAAAATTAGTGCAATAATGCAGCTATGCTATGTATTTTTAAACAAGAACAATGTATTTCTGAATATAATAACATGATTTTAGAACAGTGTCACCCTTGAAAAATAATAATAATTCAGAGAAATGTATCAAACATTGTCAGTTGAAATTTCATTACTCAAAACTAAACTGTTTCCAGCAAAATGGCTGTTCTCCTACCTACCTAGTGTTCATTATTTATACTGACATTTTTCTGTTGACGATACTGCAGAATCACACAGGGTTCCAGATGTTAAGAAAATCTAAATGCTTTAAAAAATGCCTTACATAATTCCTACAGACTATATAAAGTGTTTACATTCTGCATTAAAAGAACTATGCAATGTGTAATATTCGATGATAAAAAATGAAAGGAATTTGTGCAATAGCATATGTACAGGGTAGTCAAAATAACATTCCTCTATTTCCATCCACATTATCTATTTTGTTATAGGTAAAAAAAACAGGGATCGTGCTCAGAGTTTTCCATGTCTGTAGATGCAACTCAGTAAGAAGACAACAATCAGATTCAAGGGGAACATTAGCCTATAAACTATTTTGGGGTATTTCTAAACGTATCCCAAAACAAACATTTTACTGATGTATTGCTATCATTTGTTTTGTTTATTTTTCCTGTTATTACCCCCTGATTTTCCAGGCTGGACATTTGAACAAGTATTCCCAAAATGGTCATTAGCTAGGAGTGAATTTGCCTTCCAAACTGAATTTGTAACAACATGACAATTTGCTCATATTGTAGTAAGGTCAGTTGTGTATAATCACTATTAGGCAATGGAGCCTTTTGCTGTAAATTGTCATGTAGTGCTTTCTGAGCATAGTCAGACAGATAGTAGCAGTGGTGCATTGTAGCAAATTCATTAAAACAGGCCTATTGTAGAGAGGTGGTGTCATCTTCACCTGGATCTGTTTATAGGAGACAATGTCACTATGACAATCTCTTTCTAAATAGTATAACAAAACACAATGTCACCATGTTTCCACATTTTATTTAGGCATACAAGCCTTGACTGAAATGTCACCAGAATAGTGGCGACGGCGCGTGTGCCCACAGAGTGGGCTCTGAGTGCCCTCTCTGACATGCATGCTATCGGTTTGCCATCGCTGGCATTGAAAATTAAATGCAACATTTGGATGTTGTATCACTCTCCAGTCCATATGTATTAGTTCTACAAATGGATGTTGAACTGCTGAATATCTTAGGCACCTTAAAATTTTGATGTACCATGTTAAAGGGTGGTTAAACATCAGCCAGCCTGTAACTAGCTAAATTAACCTTTCAGATAAACAAGAAGCTCACTCTGCAGCCGTCCAAGCTATTATTCTCAATGTTAAAATGAAGAGAACAGCACTGCCACTGCCTATCAACTTGGTTCCCCTTTAAATTATTCATAAATTACTCCTTTGAGGGGCACTGGCACCAAAATGCCTTCTTTGTCAATGCCCCTAAGATTTAGCTGTCTTTGTAACATATATATATATATATATATATATATATACTGTATATATAGATCAACTAGGCAATCTCCATCCTCCAGGTTGCAAAGAAAAATGCAATCATTAATTGAATCAACATTTTGTAATATAGGTTATGTTAAAATTTTGCACCACTTATTTGTAACATGCTTTTTCAAGAGTTCTATCTGGCTGGCTGCCAAATCCTTCCCCATTAACTGGGCTTGGAAACATAGATAATTATTTTTAGTTGTATTTATGTATGAGTGCCACAGTGTGTCCCTCTACTATTTCATTCTTTGTAGATTGCAAAGGAACAGTGGAATCCTTATATGGCAGCTAAGGGTTGATATTTCATTGAAGTCTATAGAGAATTGAAACGCTTTCACAGTAAACTCCCCAGTAAGTGTTAAGCCATGCATATAAACCTAATGACAGAAATGCTGCAGGGGAGCAATGTAAGAAGACTAAGAGAAGATAACCTTTTCAGTAAGCACTCCCTAATAGGTAATATTACATTCTATGGAGAACGTTTCTGCACTATTATTGTCTGTTATTGTCTAGGGGAAAATAATTGGAAAATCTATATAGCTGAACTGGAAAATTAAAAGAAGATTGAGCCTATTCGTAAATATTTTTCCTTTTGTGTGACTCCAATTTCTAAATATCATTAGAATACACAGTTCAGATGATCCTTTGCTTTGTCTGGCTGCTGAGTAGGTATTATACTTGGACCTCATTCTCAATATACTGTACATTCTTAAACATAATTGTTTATCTTCTCAATCAGGAATTCTTGTTTTGTGCCCACTGGAAATGTTTAGAACAAAGTCACAACTTTTTGTTTCCAAATTTCCAAATGACATTTTTGTATGTTAAATTGCTGAACTATTCCACAAGCAGTTTGGTCATCCCTACATTCTTCATAATACTCTTTGAACTAGTCTACACAGGGCAGACCCTGGGTGCGAAACTGTACAGGTGCTCATCATTTCCGAATCCAAAAGAAGCAGTATATATTTTTGCCATGACTTTTTATCATTGTACAAAGTCGCAGATTTCTAAGCGGGTTTCCTTGGGCGGCATGCAATTTTAAAGTGTATAAAACTGATATCTTCAACCTGTCAACTTACAATGAGAGATACAGTACAGCTGAGAGATAAGTTTGGAGATAGTGGTTATCTCTGAGGACTAAATACTATTGTCACAAATAATATTGTTGCCACCATTTCACATTCTTTTTTTTTTACAAGGGACATAAAAACAACCAGATGACATTTCTCAATGAGACAACGAAGGAACGCCATCAAAACTACAGAGCAAGATGGGTAATTGGCCTCCACTTCCAGGTCACTGATTTTGAAAACTGCCATTCTGCTCTTGTTAATTAATGAACTCAAGTGATGAAAGCATTGGACATTCAGGCTCCCTTTTCCCAGAGACATACTTGGAACTGATTTCAATACCTTACTCAGTACTGGCCACATCAATTTTATAAGACTTTAATCATTTACTACTGAGCAGGGTATACCATGGAATCAACAGCTGATCCAAGAAGTCAATCTGTTCTACTCTCTAAATATTCTATCATTCATATTAATGAGTGTGAAACACCTTCTAGTATGCATTGGACGGATATCTTTTAAAATGCCTCTAAAAAGGTAACATAAGCAATAAAATATTTTTGTTAGAAGTACTTCGGTCAACAATGTAAAAACACAATAAGTCTAATCTCACTAGTCTCCTAATAAAGCACATGTGTTCATTCAGGCCAAGGACACACTGGCATTTCATCATATCATCATTTTTGAAACCTCATTTAAAAAAAAAAAAGCGTGTTGCGAAAATATGCCGTTGCATTTCCCTGGCGTATTTTTGCAGTGTGCTTTACATATAAATAAATAGTGCTTATGCGTTGCTTTTCTTCCTTGTGTGACTGCTATTGTTTGATTCCCATTGCTACTAATCCTGTCACATTGTTCGCGTTGCGCTCCATACGCTCAAAAAAAAGGTGACATGAATCGTTCCTGCGCATGTTCCTCTCTATGAAACACAAATGTGACATTGTACGCACAACAGTCATTGTTCTCAATGTTTTTTTGCGATGTCGTATTTTCTGTGTTTTTTTACGTGGTGTGCTTTTTTTTTTAAAACATTGTGCACCTATATGCCAGTGTGACCCTCGCCTTAGCCTGTAGCTAAACAGCAACACAATAAGCACCCAATATTTCCCTTTTAAACTACCTACTTGATTATGTTTACTTCTTCTGCATACATTATTTCACAAGTGAATGACAGCCTTTGTAGCATTTCAGCTCCACCTCCTGCTGAGAAAGCTGGTGTCCTGGGCATAGTCTTATTACAGAGCATGTGTGAAAACTAGCACTGAGTGTATGCCTCACTAATATTCACAGTTTAATTGAACATGTGACATTCTCCAGTTAGTCAAACAATTTAATGATGAGGAGCTAATAATAGCACCAGCAGTTCTATAAGATAACAATACAGCCCAAAGGTACTGATTTGCTGCTTCATAATATAGAGGTTTAGGCTGACAGACCCTGTACTTTCTGCATATCAGTTACGATTAGAGTATATTAGTTCTTCTGTAATAATTATTTAAATTAACATGAAATATGGTTTTGTTTGTGTTCTTTCATTCTTATTTATTTTTTTACTGTTCTTCTACCAGCTACCAATAGCCAATGTCTAATTCTGCTGGAAAAATACCATGCATATTTTTCTTATCATTATATACTGTATATAGTGTATTGTATAAATACGTTGCATAATTGTACAATGCAGACTTATATAAACCAAAAAAGGACTCACCAACCATGGCTAAAGCAAGCAGAAAATGAACTAAAAAAATATGAAAGGATAAAAAGAAAAAAAAAAAAAAAGAATACAACCCCAAAGTGCAAGAATACTGAATTAAAGCATTTCAGATTTTTTTCTAAATAAGGTTGACTGAGCTAACCACTTTAAAATGCAGTAGCGAGAGTGGAATAAACAAGCGAAATTACAGGGATCTGCAGGAATTGGAGGGGCCATTTTAATGATACAAACAATAGAAAAATCAAAGCATCAGGTTACCTGGAACTGACATGAGATCTGACAGGCTACAGCATTAGACGTTCGGTGTATAATCACCTATGTATATGAAAGACCAAATGAATTTAAAATAAAATGGTGTTTCTATGTTTGCTTATATAAATGATGCTGTGAACTATCACATGTACCATTTATTAATGTCACAGCACACACAAGCTTACCGCCCCCCCCCCCCAATCTAGCCACAATACTATTGTCAGAATACAAATATCTATTACTGGTACCTCATCAGAGGAAAAAGCATTACCTTGGCAAGAAACAGAAATACTGTGTGTACAGAAACAAAGAGAAAAAGCATAATTAAACCATACAGTGAAATATTAGTTTTGTGATCATACTCTAGTCCTGTGCTGACCCAAAACATCCATAATATATAAGGATTTAAATGAAGGTATGTGAAATTATTGTTCTGAACATAGAGATGGTTTTGAGTGTTGACATCACTACTTAATTTTTTTCTCTTAAGTCCCTCTGATGCTACTAGGCAACATTATAACAGATAATTAAGCGACAGCATCCAAATGGTGAAGGGTTCTGATTGACCAGAACTGGTACACTGACAATCACTGTTCTAGCCACTAAATACATGACTACATGAAGAACAAAATTAACTATCACATAGACACCAAGGGCCTTAATTACTGCAGTCTGAATTCATCTGTTGAATTTACTTTACTACAATTCGACTTGCATCACCAAAATAGTCACAAAATCACTTCTTCTTATTTATGAAGTTGAGGATAGATTTGATGAACAAGGGGATTGCTACGGATGCAGTTGCATGTGTAGTGTAGCAAGATCAGTCAAACAGAAATAGGATATGATGTCATGCAGAATGATGTGAATTCTCCCAGTGAAGTACAGTCATGTCATCCTCACCATATCGCACTAATTAAATGGGCGAAATTTATTAAAAGCATAAATATTACTGATATTGCGATATTGAACGATTTTTACCAATATCGTAATATCGATATCACCAATATTGCAATATCACAATTTTGACGATATCGAATTTTCCAGTGATTTCATGGATCTTTGCCATTGAAATCAATGATATCGATAAACTTGCGATATCGGAAATATCGATATCGTGATAATGGTAAAAATTGTTCGATATCGCAATTTACGATTTTAGTAAATTTTGGTTTAACTGTATATAAAGGAATAATATATACATCTACTTCTATGTCCCCTTGTCCCTAGTTCAAGTGTAATTGTAGATACATTTAGTCATAGTCATTTTTGAAGAAATAGTCACCATATGCCACACTGAAGCCCTGCCATCAACCATCCAACTTGCCACTCTGATGTGGCAAAGTCAAACAGGTGAATTTAGAGCACTGTGTCTTGTCAAATTTGTAACTGTCTTCACCTCTTGCTTAATACACAAAGTACCTGCGCACATGCATGCAAATTAATGTGAAGAGCTCTGTAAATCTGCGACCATTGCAGTCTCACAAATTAGACATGTATTTGTTACATCACAGAGTTTGCTCAATAACCAAACATGGGGAAGTAGCGATCAAATGTGAATTCATAGCTATATGTGACTATTCTGTCTTTATCCAATAAGGCCCCAAATATTTAATTCAGCTAATGTTGGACTGGCCCACCATATACCAGAAATCTCCTGGAGAACCCTGGCCTCAGTGAGCCCTCCTAGGGGGGAATTCATCATT
>WMED01029953.1:0-10182 GCA_019650415.1 Pipa parva
TATTCCGATTACATGGTCTACCTGACAACATTGTCTCTCATAGGGGAACTCAGTTTACCTTGAAGTTTTGGAAGTATTTCTGTTCTGCCCTTGGTATGAACTTGTCATTAACTTCAGCTTTTCATCCACAAAGTAATGGCCAAACAGAACGGACAAACCAAATTCTGGAACAATATTTACGTTGTTTTCTGAATCATTTACAGGACAATTGGCTTGATCTTCTTTCTCTCGCAGAATTTTCTTATAATAACACCCTGCACGTTTCTATTGGGCAAAGTCCATTTTTTGCTAATTATGGCCTGCATCCGCAATTCTTCCCTTCAATATTTCCTGCCTCCAGCCCGGATCCGCTGCTCAAAGAAAGCCTTAAAAAACTGCAAGACAATCACCAACTCCTGCCAACCCTCTTGGAAGAAGCTCAACAACACTATAAAAAAAATGCAGATGCCAGATGTCGCAATACACCTATGATCAAAATAGGGGATAAAGTATAGTTGTCAACAAAGAATTTAGCTTTGCATTTGCCTTCCTCCAAGCTAGGACTCAAATTTCTTGGCCCTTTTGAAATCATAGCTCAAATCAATCCCGTAGCATTTCGTTTACAACTTCCAAGGCAATATAAGATTCATCCTGTTTTTCATTGTTCGCTCCTAAAACTTTTTCAGGAAAATCGCTTTGAGGGTCCTCACACACCACCACCAAAACCAATCCTAGTCGACGCCCAAGAGGAATTCATTGTTGAAGACATTCTAGATTCTCGAATTTATCGAGGAAAATTACAATATTTCATTAAATGGGAAGGTTATGGTCCAGAAGAAAATTCTTGGGAACCCAAAAGTAACCTTCATGCAAATAGACTTATTAAGAACTTTCACAACAAATATTCAGACAAGCCGAGATAGATGCCAGGAGGCGTCCTTACGTTGAGGGGGGAGTACTGTCAGGATTCAGAGTTCAGTTTATACTTTGTTCACGGTCCCTAAGAACCAGGATCCAGAATCTTTGTTACAATCCCTTAGACCAGTGTTTCCCAAACTTATTTTTCCGTGGCCCAGTTATTTTTGTGCTTATCCTTCATGACCCACTTAGTAAGGGACTTAGCGCACAGCACCGCTCATGAATATTCATGAGCTGGCTACTTCATGACGCAACACGCATTGTATGCCTTAAAACTAGTAAGGCTTAGTAGTTTTAAGGCGTACAATGCGTGTTGCGTCATGAAGTAGCCGCCTCATGAATATTCATGAGCGGTGCCGTGTGCGAAGTCCATTACTAGTTTTCAGTCATGAAAACCCATATGCGCTCTCGTGACCCAGAATTTTGCTTTTGTGGCCTGGAACCGGGTCGCGACCCAACATTTGGGAAACGCTGCCATAGACTATTTAATCCAGTCACACCCCCTCCTCTGTGCTCATTTATTCTGAGCTCACAGTGAGCAGACTTCAGCCCTTTGTATCTGGAACTTTTGTTTACTATCTATTTATCTTGTTTCCTGAGTCCTGGGTCCTGAGTCCTGAATCCCGAGTCCTGAGTCTGCACCTGTACTTACACCTAAGTCCTGTATTCCCAGTCCGTGTTTAGCTGTTTGTGATCTGTTCCTGACAGCCTGCTGTGAACTGTTGTTTTCCTTTCTCTGGCTGCTGCTTCTACAGGCTTAGTTATTCAGCATTTCCACATTTACAAACACTTGCCAAGGACTCCTTCAGAACAAATATCTATACCTGATTCTGACAATATCCCACTATGATTTTAAACTATGTCTCTCTACTCTACTTCTTACCATTTGCTGTTATAATAGATGTGTGTGTCTTAAGCAAAACCATTGGCACCCTATCTTATTGATATTAATTAACTTTAATGCACCACATGTAGTAATATATTGTGGTCTATGCCTACTCCAAAGTGTAAGTCGGGACTGCTTCCCTGAGGATCTCAATTACCCTGGGTATATACTGTATGAAATGTTCCTACAAATGGTTTTATTACATACTACAACTATAGTGCTACACCAGTAACACAACAGGCCCTTCAACCTATTATTGTATAATGAAATGTTGTGCTGAAAATATATGGGGTGCAGGTCACATCAAGGATTTAATTTTATTTATGACTCACACTGCTTGTGCAGGATTAAGCATGAGATGGAAGCACAAAATGGACTCAAACACTTATTACCTGTTCATAAGGCTAAGGGGGCTGTTTCGTAAAGCTACACAGTTTTTTCACTATAAAATGCTGTGATATCAATATTGATCAGTAATGGAAAGGGGACTAAATAGAAAAAACGCTGCAAAGTGTGCAAGATCCAACTGACTGATGATAGGTAGATCCTTAGCGAAATCAAGGATTTCTTTTGGATCATAGATAAATTACAGGTATCAAAAAAATCCCAGAAAAATTAAAAATAATGTTGAATATCATTTAATCCAGAGAAAAATGAGTCCAAAAAGTTGGAATGGACTTTATACATATCCTCCTTATAAGAGTTGCCTTCATTTATTTGACTTTTTAATTGCAGTTTGAAATCCCTATGATACTGTGAATGCAAGTAAGTCTCTAAGCTTAACTACATAACTTAACTGCTACTGCTACCACAGATTCATTCTAATTAATGTAAAATGAATATCAGGGATATCAATATGATAAAGATATGTGACTATGTAAGTTACACGTAGGTTGTAGGAATCAGTCAAAGCCTCCCCGAAGCTCTGCTAATCCTGTAAATATTTACACCTTTTTGTCCATGTTAATTTTAGTAAAATCTAGACCTCCACATTTGTATTATTTTTATTGATCGTTAAAGATAATATAATTATTCACAATTTGAATTTTTAATTTTTTTTTTTTGTAGATATTTTTAACATTAAAAGAAATAGTTCACTTCACTCCTCCTCCAGTCTTCCGCACAGCATTTACAGAACTCCAAATCCCAGCATGCCCGCACTTTCATAACAGCCGTAGGGAAAAATGGTTATCTCCATTAAAAAAAAAAAATTCAAAATGTCTTTCGACTAGTTAATGCAGGAGAAACAGACTATTTTTATATTTTTTTTAGATCCCTGTTTTATCCTATTTACTAACCTGTTGTAAGACAATTGTATTGGCCAAGAAAATTCACCTGCCTCAGACTGACTATTCCCTGCCACAGTTATGAATGTTTTGGAATGTTTCCCATCAAAAGAAAGTATATCGATACTAATCTGTAATAGAAGGGGCCCTTAAAGGAAAACGCTGCAAAGTCTGCCAACTGATGGATATTACTCAATAACAATTTATTTTGATGGGGAATCATTTTTTGTTGATCCTTTATATATCAGAAAAACAAAAAAGTACCGGGGAAATAAAATATTAACAGCAAAACAGAATGAAACTTCTTAATATGGTCAAAATGGTCTCAGTATACAGTATACAGTATATCCCCCTTTAAATGTCATGAACATATGAACACATAACATTTTGCATGAAAGCGTCTGTATTTTTCCCATAGCAATTGATATGAACCAGCCACACTGTTATAAGATACTTTTCCACAGTAATTTAATTAAGGACAATGAAATGCCTTTTGTTAGATATGGATAGATCTATAAACGGGATGTTTATCTGTAGGTATTGTAGATTGTAGCATGTACTGGATATCACGTATTTGTTATTATATTACAGAAACTATAAAACCTTAAAAAGTGAAAATTTACTGACGTTAAAGTGGTACGACATTGTAACGTCCCTCCTAATAATTAGAAACAAGCAGGAAACATTTCTTTCAGAGGTAGAGGTTTTATTGCGTAAAACACTGGATAAAATTGTACTGCTTCAAAGACAATATGTTCTAAACAGCAGAAAATAAATCAGGGGGGGGGAAATAAAAAAAAACAACTTTGAATGCTTCTATACCAGAATAAAGTTCTGTCAACGGACGTATTTGAATAATAAATAATGACCAAGAATAAACTTTAAATACAAATTTATCTATTTGTTACAAGCATAGCAACAAAAATCCTCTACTCTATTAGATCTCAGATTTCATCTGAGATGGAATTTTTATTATTTTTTCTCTCTATGTGTAGGAATGTAGACAGTATTATGACCAGTATCACAGACTACAGGAGTTACAGAGGGAAAAAAATCTGACATGTTTAGATATGAGTAGCATTGATGTTTTTCAGAAACTGACAATGCATCACTGCCATTGTCACTTGTTTGTATTACAACTTACAAATGTTCTGGAAAAGAGGTCTATGTTGGAGGGAGCAAAATCAGGACAGTAGCACCAGACCAGATGAGATCGACAAACACACACACACACACACACACACACACACACACACACAGGGCACAAGTAACAGGGGTCTTTCCAGTGTCACAAACAGAATTATTGCCTGTTTTTATCTGAAAATGCTCAGGGGACACAAAAGAATACTAAAAGAGATTGTACAGGGGCTTATTTATCAAATTGAGAATTCGACTGTCAAAGTGAATTCTGATCACTTCAGTTTGCTACACTCTGATTCTCTACGCCTTAATTCACTAAATAGGGTTCCCATAGTGAATTTGCAACTGCGTCAGTAACTGTCTCTTGCATAGTGCGGTGTAGTCAGTCGGACAGTAGGAGTCCTTCCATCAGCCCCCTGATTCACCACTTCAATCTGGCAAAGTAAAACTGGCGAATTTGACACAATACGCCTTGTCAAATTTGCTACCGCGACAGACTCCGATGCTTAATGAATAGGCAAATTACCTGTGCATTCATGTAAAGTGGTGGGAAGTGCTATGAAGGTCCCGACTGTTGGAAACTGTCGACTTGGATATGAATTCGCTTGCTGAATACTCAGATATAGGGAAATGGCCATTCAATGTGAATTCACATCTTTTACATGACAATTCGGCCTTTCATAAATAAGCCCCAGTTTAAAAGTGCAAGAAATGGAATTTTTTTATTTTTTTTTTATTATTTTTTTTATTTTTTTTTTCCATTTTGTTTTTGCTAAGATATTCAAGGCGGAGCAAACACATAAAAGCAAGCAACTGCCACTGTCACTAAACACGTTTGTGCAGTTTAAATTCTAAAGCTTACTACAGTCAAAAAAACGTTTCTCGTCAACGTTTCCATCCTTTCGTAGAAACAGTTGCATGAAGTTTTTTTGTTTTTTTCTATCAGCTTGGTTGAAGTAAGGCAGTGACAACTATACTAGAAAAAAAAAAAATCAGTAAGCAGCTTTGCGCTGTGCCAGGCGGGTCTGAAACATTTTGACCTCTCAGGACATTTGTTTATATGCCCATCTTTTCAGGCAGGTTCTGGGAATTGCACTCCATCCTTTGATATTTGTGTCCTGCCTCCTGGTAGAGCATATGAATAGTATTTACAAGGATTTCTGTTAAGTCATTTTGCAAACTGCTTTAAGCAGATAAAGTTTTAAGGCTGTTGAGGTTTACGCTGAGCTCCCAGCCTACCTAAGATATACTAACTTATCACCCTCAGACTGATGTCTTACCAACTTTCTACAGCCCGCTCATCAGTATACAAAGCAGCACTCTTTTCCTTTCCAAAGGATGCACACTGATGCACAGGCTCAAACCTGATGAAGCTGTTTTAAGGATAAAATATACAAATGGTCAAGTATCTGTTGCTTTTGTTTGCTACAAACTCCAGCATCTCCCAAAAAAAAAAAACCGCTATGCATTGTGGGAGTTAGAGTTCCGGGGTGCACGCAAGTGTAACAATTTAATCTATGAGAATTTTCGAGAGGAAAAAGTATCCTTATAGCTTCATATGCAGTTCAGAATCTAAAGATAGTAAAGATCAACTCAATAAGTTACAAGCTATTAAATATGGAGCGTCTGTTATCTTAACAACAAACAAACTGGTAACAACGATTCCTTTTTTGTTACTTATTATAGACAAGCGCCATTATATGAAAAGATTTTTTTTTTTCCCAAATAGCTTTTATTGTTAAGTTATTTTTATGTCTGCGCTAGGTACAAAAATAAATAGGAGAAAGGAAAGGGGGGGGGGGTCCTTCATTCAAGTAATCAGAAAAAAAAAAAAAAAAAGATTTATTTGTCTTTTTGCAGGCACGGCCGAATATTCTCATTAAACAAACAATACTTCACTGTAACATGTCTTTCAGCAAACGCCACCATCTGAATAATAGAAATGATGAATGTGCTCCCTCAATATCTGGGATCTTTGTGAAAAAATAAAAAAGTAAGTCAACTGTTCACACTGTACGGGTGTTTGTGGGATCTTTTTAATCAGTTGATTCATTTAGCTGCATATGAAGAAAAGACAGTGAAAATCTAATTTCAATATGCTGTAGACCAGCACTGACCCCAGCTTGTGGGCCGTCTAAGATTTCTCCTATAGTGCTGTTGCAAACACCACTTCAATTGATTTTCTCTGCAATGACAGCTCCAGTCAGACTGGCACCATGGCAGGCTACCAACTCTTCTCATTACTATGCTAGGATAATGACAGCAGCTGGTGTCATATTATAAAGGTGTTTTCAACAATGAAAACACAGCCCCTCAATCTTCAAGGCAGCATTTAATCATTTAGATAGTATCGTTTTTCCTCATAAAAGCATTTGCATTGGACAAAAAAAAAAAAAAACATTCAAAGTTTTAAAGTACTGGCCTAGTCACTACTCTTTATTAGACCATTTTATTGATTGGAAGTACTCGTTGCCAGGTAACAGTTCAGCAGCCATATTAAAGGGTTTTTTTTTTATTGTGTGTGTTTTTTTAGAATTTGCACAAAATCCTTTTTTTTTTACTCAGAAGATGGGTAGCAATTCCTCCTTCTCATAAAACGTGAAATGATGTAGCAAGATGCAGCTTGTTTTTCTGTTAATCTTGGGTCGGAACACTCTCCACTGTTAGCTGCGTGGAACATCCAGGTTTGACTGACAGAAGTTCTTCCATATTCCCAGAAGTCTCTGAATCAACTCGTGAGCGTTTAAATCTACGGTCTGGATACTGACTGTTGTCAAAAGGCATGCGATGAACACAAAGTACATGAGTCTTCAAATTTCCCTTCTGAGAGGCACTGTATGGGCAATATCTGCATTGGAAGGGCCTTTGACCTATGCAAAAAACACAAAAAAACAGCAGAAATATGTTTTAAATCCTGGTTGCCAGCCAACGAAAGGAAGTACATAAGATTTTCACAAAGATAATCAATGTGCAGGTTGAGTTCAGACATTCATCTGTCTCTACAAATAAATTATCAGATCATTTTAAACAATTCTGTAAAAATGACAAACATGAAAGATAATCAGGTCAAACTGCAGTTTTTGATGGACTTAACCACTTGCTTGCTGGAAAGGATTTGAAAATGTTTCTATATACAGTTTCTTAATTAACCTTAGGTTGGTTGACTTATTAAAATGTAAAAATGTGCAACCTTTTGTTTGTAAGAGTGTAAACTGAAAAAACATTATCAGACTAACTCGATTACACACAAGTGTACTATGTTTTCAACTTTTTGAAAGTTTTTTTCATAAACTTGGTGTTTATGAATCAGGAAATGATTTAATCAAAGTCTGATCTAAAAAAATCCTAATCAGTAAAATGATGAGTACAGTGTGTCCCCGCCCCATTTTACTCCAGTTTCAGCAACTGAAAAAAAAACCCAAATTGCACAGCCACTGCCTGGCTGTTTATTATATGGGACTTTGTACCATTAACAGCACCAAATATCCATCTATTCCCACCAGAAATCCTGCTGTCTGGTTGTTTCATTTTTATTTTGCTTTTATTGTTTTGAGGGGACACCCTTTTCTTCTTCTGACTTAATGATCAGCAAACAATTATCTGAACACATTGAAGGGAATTTAATAATTTGATGAATCTGTAGTAAACCTGCTCCTTTAAGGCCAAGGTTACACTAGCTGTTTTTTCAGCTGAGCAGTAAAAGTAGTATCCATTGTTTCTAGTGGGATAATCTACACTGTCTATTTTGTTTTGCACCATAGACAATAATGAGCCTAATTAAAAACAGCTTAGCTGAAAAACAGTGTTACCCCGGCCATAGAGTTTATTTACAGTATTATGTATCCAACACTGATGCTTACTTAGCACTATCTTAGAATATTAACAGAATAGTAACACTTTCATTATCCTACAATAAAACATGTAGGACATTCCTCAGTCAATTCTTGTCTCGTTAGGGATGCTAAAGTAATAGTTCAACTGCTAATTTATCCTCTCTGCTCATTTTTCTTTTTAAATAAATTTTTTATATAGCGCCACTGATATATTATGCAGCACTTTACAGAGATTGGTCATTCACTTTAGTCCCTGCCCCATGGATCTTACAATCTAGGGGGGAATTCAGGATTGTGCGAAGTGAGCTCCAAAGCCTTCGGCTCACTTCGCACAGACTGATATGCGCTCACTGATGTCCTGCACATGAACATCAGCGAGCGCTTTAAAGGGATTCCAGTCTCAGCGAGACCAAAAGAGTTGCCTCGCCGCATCAGTGAGCGAAGTTAGCTGAAAGCCCCCCCTAGTTTCCCTATTCAGTCACACACACAAAGACAGACACAAATGTATGTTTTTGGACTGTGGGACCCACGCAAGTGCGGGAAGTACACACTAACTCCATGCAGATGAAGTCCAGGGTGGAATTGAACCCAGAACTGCAAGACAGCAGTGCGAACTACTGAGCCATCACACTGCATGCAACATGCTAGCATAAAACTTAAGAACATGCCTAGGACATACGGCATTATATTATTCTCAAGGATCTTTTCTCACTAATAAAATTGATAGCTATAATTTTAGATTTCTGTAAATTAAAGAAAAAAATGAATAAAGTAATGCACACAAGAAAATGTTTCTAAAAGGTGTAAAAAAAGATTCAAGAGATATGCCTGCGGATAATTATGACATCACATTCTGCAGTTAAAAAATGTGAGAAAAGATTCAGCGTAAATGTGTAACCTGCATCTGCAGATATTTTGAAAGTGTAAATACCCCAACCTATGACAGCTATTTCCAAATCAAAATGATAATGTGTACTGACACTTACAGGTTTGCTCATTAAATAAGAAGCAGATTTCCTACATTGCAATATGGATAAACATAAACTCACCGTAGCTCGGTATTAATGATCGGACATCCTTGATTAACTATTAGCTCAATGAGTTAGTCAAAATCAGAACATGTGCAATGTCTTACAGGTCTCATGGGAGGATGTCTCAACTGTAGTTAATGTACATTAATGTAGTCATATACATTTGTGTCCTTAGAGTTTCTCACAAAAGGTAAAATAGTAAGTTCTTTTTAGGGAGAGGATAAATAACAAGAATTAAACATTTGTTCGTAGTATATGCTCTTTGATTTTAGTGAAGTTTAGAGCATGGCCGCTAGACAGGGCTACAGTATCTGGTATGCACAGGGGTCCTGGAGAAACTAAAGGGATTAAATAAAAATAGTCCCAATTTGATTGCATAGTGTATGTAGGATATGAAGCCAAATAATCAGTAAACACTGTTCTAATCAACAACACCCCTTTTAAATAGTCCACGTTGGAGCAACCATAACCTACCAAAGCTACCAAATTGTATATTCTGTGCTAGTAAATGGATTAAATACTCAATTTATATATTAAAAAGCTCCTTTTTATTAATGAACATTTTTTTTTACGTATGTCTCTCTTTTGGACAGCTAAAAGGGCCATACAGTACTGCACCTGTTCATTGTAACAGAGGCTCCATCATTCCACACAAGCGCAGTTGGGCTTCTTACAGGTGCTAGTTGACCTACCCATCCTGTCAGTGCTCCTGTATAACCTCAGTAATAATATATTACAGAATTCAAAAATGAATTTGCAATTATCAGAGAAGATAGACTTAAGAATTCTAGGCCTTGAAGGAAAAGGCCTCGGGCAAAATTTATTAAAAGCAATAGCACATCGATATCACAATATCGAATGGGTTTTTACCGATATCGCGACATCGATATTACCGATATTGCGAAATCGAATTTCAGCCGAACCATTGATTTCAATGGCAGAACAGCTGAAATATCAATATCGCGATATCGATAACTTACCGATTTTAATAAATTTCACCTAGAATTCAAAAATATCAACAGTGAAGAGTTCCACAGGTTATATTTTAGATATATATATACAAACCCCAAAATCAGAAAAGTTGACACGTTGTGTAAATCGTAAATAAA
>WMED01029954.1:0-10181 GCA_019650415.1 Pipa parva
TGCGAAGTGAGGTGAAGACTCCACACCTCACTTCGCACTATCGTGAATTCCCCACTTAGAATCTGCAGTGAGCCCAAAAGACCTTTAAATCCTACAACGTTTGACAATAATCCAAAGCTAGGACCATTTGTTCAGCTGTAAATTCTAGTTTGGAATATCCAGATGACTTCAAAAACACAAGATACATGAACGTGTTTATTTCATTTTTTTTTTTTTTTGCAATTTTCTAAATGTTCAGAACCACAAACCTGGCAGTGGAACGAGAATTAAAACCAGAACCAGAACACATACATTTCTAGGTCTTAGAGATGTTTAGCTGTTAACATTTTGCAAAAAAAAATTTAATACATTCCTAATAAACAGTGTTTATTGCAATAATTTATAACAGATATGTTTTCTTTATTCTTATTAATTGCAAACTAATTCAATATTTCTGATGGAATAAATTATCTGATTAAAGCAGATAATAGTAACTGTAATTTGTGAGAAAAATACATATTTATTAGACCACGGTAAAGAAAGTAAGACTTTCAAAGAGCGATGGCAAAACTCATTAACTCACCAGAAAAGGCAGACAAGGCATAAGAAACAAAAGATGAAGACTGGACAGTTAATGAGGAAAAAATAAACTCATTAAGGTGAACTGTAAGTTAGTTAAGCTATGTGCTGTAAATCATAACATAAGTGTAAAATCAATTCGGTGCCCTATAAGAGAGGGAGGACGGAGGAGGTTGGCAAGCTATATGTAACGTGATAGGTTGATTTAGGGTGAACAAGATCTCTGGCACTGTAGACCAGGTAATTAGGTGTGTCAGAGTGACAGATGAATGGCCAAATGATGTGGGTCAGCGGTACAAGGGGATTAATAAACAGTGAGAATGCAGCTGCTTGATGTCACAATGAATGACTAGTATGAAGAATCTGAAGGACTTACAGTATCTTACAGTTTATAACTCAAGGGCATCAGATTTTAGCTCAACATCCTAAAAAAACCAGCTGTATATTGTTTCTCACAATGCATTGGAGCCCCTTCCACCTAAAAAATACATGGGGGGGGGGGGGCAGCTTTGCAATCAGCTGTACCCATTTTAAACACAGCATTTTGTTTCCAGCACAGTTGATATGGCAGGCACAAAGCATTCATATGTTCCTTGGGGAGCAACAGGGACCACATTTTTGTCAAATTACTATACCCAGCTTCCCCAGGTTGCAGGGGGTCTCACAGGGTTTCTTAACCTTGTTAATATTTATGCTTTATTCTTCCTAAGAAGCATGTACAGTGACACAAATTTCAAATAAAGTAAAACTATATCAAAAGATCAAAACCCTAATTAACAAGTCACAAAAATGTACATCAGCTAATTATGAAAATACGGTATGGCTTGTACTGTCCTGGCCTTAGTATAGGATAAACAAGACAGTCCTCCAAGCAATTACTGCAGAAGATATCCAGTAAGTACATACATATAAGCTTAAATAACAATCTGGTATATTTCACTAAACATGTACTTAGCACCCAGCTAACTGAGAATTAAATTAACTGCAAATCCACCACAGTATCTTACGATAACGCTGCAGGCAGCAAACACATAATTTTACTGGTGTGAATTAACCTTATTCCTTTTTTTCTTTTTTTTTTTTTAGCAAAGTACCACAAAACAGGCTGTAAAACTAACTTGAGCAGGATTTAATCAAGTGATGTCTGGCACCAGCATGTTCAGTTTCTTCACATTGTGTGGGATGTGCAAATAGAATTCAGCAGGAAGTAACCCTATCAGATATACCTTTAGCAAGTCTGAATAAGCATCCCCATTCCTTACAATGAGAAATGATCAGTTTCATTTTCTGTGATGTCGGTATTATCCCTGTGTTAGAGAGTGGAATTTACAAATGACTGCTTAGAAAAGAAAAAAAAACATATAGCAAGTAAATGCTACAGAGCCGTATATTCAGCTTAGTGATGAAATATGTTTTCAGGTGTGGAGCTTGGAATCAATTGAGCAAGACAAACAAGCAAGAAAAAGATGGCCTTAAAAGGAATTAGAAAACACTCCACTGCATACAAATCCAGTAAAATTATTCTTAAAACAGGAGTTACTCTCAAATCAACTTTTATATAGATAGAATTGCCACACAATGTAAAAAAAATGAAAAGAATTACTATTCTTTAAAGGATTATAGGAGGGGATCAACAGATGACTCCTGTTGTGGCAAACTGTGCCTCCAGAGCTGTAGGGTTTCTAGTTCAGATACTGCTTGAGATTCAGAGCCACACATCCTATTTACTACATGACAAGTTTCACTCTTGTTGGATCTCCTGAAAGCAAGACATTGATAAAATGGCTTCCCAATATATCTGGCTTGGGATATCAAAGCAAGATAAGCAAGAAGCCTAAGATAAGATGAGCTTAAAACCATAATGTCATCCTTTGCATGAGAACACAATGCAAATATCTGAACGCAACAAATTTTTCCGCTCTCTTTGTGGTATAAGGGGACTTTTAGGGGGTTATTCACTAAGGTGTGAATTCGACTGTCGAATTCGCAAACAGCTGATTCCCATAGCAAATCCGCAACAATTTCCCCATTGTAAGGTCGCAACAATTTTTTAATGTTAAGATTGCGACAATTTTCCCATAATAAAGTCGCGACTGCGACAATATTCTCATTATAAAGACGTGACTGCGACAGTAGCAGCCTTTTGTGACTGTCTTTATTTGGCGAATTCGCACCTATACGCAACAATTCAGACTTTAGTGAATAACCCCCTTAGTTCCTTTAAATTCTCATCACCATTCTTGCTTGCTTAACAATTAAAGTGAAGGGTTTTTCAAACCCTTAAGGCCAGCAGTTCTCAACCTGTGGGTCGCTACCCTGGCGGGGGTTGCACGACCATCCCATGGGCACCCGGAAGCGCCCGCAAGAACCTTTTTATAAGGATTCCTGCGGGGTGACGTCAGCCCAAAACGTCACCATGTGACGCGCATACGTGATGACGTTTCGCCCCAACGTCACCACGTGATGCGCGTACGTGATAACGTTTGCCCGAAAGTCATCACGTGATGCGTGTACGTGATGACGTTTGGGCGAAACGTCAATCCATGACATCACAGCCTGGGGTCGCGGTTTTCAAAAGGTTGAGAACTGCTGCTTTAGACTAATGTTTCTGAAATGAAGAACCAATGGTTCTACTCAATGACCCTGATGAATCTACCGACTTAGAAAATTCACTGCAGAGCAATGCTATGCTCAGTTATTCCTCAGTTATTTACTATGAATGGAGTCAAATATCTGTATATATGTAAATAAATAATAATACACCACTGATTTAAGAAGGCGCTTAGATAAAAATTAATTTGGAAATCCTTGGAAATGATAATCCTTTTTTTTCACAGGGATCTACACTTATTTAAAGTAATTCTGTAGTAACTAAAATAAAATAATTTGAGAGCTACAGGTTCTAATGTACACAGAGTACAAATGTTAAAAAGTGAAAAACATAATCTTGAATGGGGCCTTCCAGATCTACGGACATAAGGCAAACTTTTTCTTTTTTTGCCTAATGGTTAATTCATCCCTGTAATGCAGTTGGTGTATAATTGAAGCAGTAAGACCTGTCCCAAACCACAGTGTGAATTTTCCCATAGTCAAAGCTGAATAATGGTACTTAATGGACAGGATGTGACTTAAAATGGCACTGGATTAGTAACAGACTTTTTTTTTAAATGTGCTTGGTCAGTGAATGAGATTTGTTTTCTAATTTTACATATACATCATGGACTTCCCTTTCCTGTAAGAACAAGTTGCAGTTTACTATTAGATTTTCTTTATGAGATAGATTTCCTTTCTGAGTGACAAACTAATATAGTGGCGTTCAATTTTGTCTGGAAAAAAATTATGTAAGAATCAAATTTAGACAGTTACTGTAAAAATCAATATCTGCAAAGCACCGAATAAGTCAATAATAGTATTTATAGCATTCTCTCTTTAACCACATTAATTCCCAATATTGAAACTCTATATAAATCTATAAAGCTTTAACAGAAGTCTCATAGGTTAGTGAAGTCAACACTGTTAGATGCTCATTGTTCCTCTTCTTTCAAGACATTATTAAAAATAAGTCAATATTTGAAAACATATCATAAAATCTATATTAGGCCCAGCTCTAATTATTGGGCGTATCCTTTATTTTTGTGCTTTTAAAATCTTTTTTTGGACCTTACCAGTCATTCTTCTTCAATTCTTTATTGCCATTAGTGTCCAGTAATTAGCTTATGCATAAGAGTGGAAGGAAAATAGAACAGGAATGACAAGACTAAAGGGGATTATTCACTAAAGTCCAAATTGTTGCGTATAGGTGTGAATTCGCCAGATAAAGACAGCTGCAATAGACTGCTACTGTCGCAGTTGCATCTTTATAATGAGAATATTGTCGTAGTCGCAACTTTATTATGGGAAAATTGTCGCAATCTTAACTTTAAACAATTGTCGAGACTTTACGATAAGGAAATTGTAGCGGATTTGCTATGGGAATCCGCTCTTTGCGAATTCGACTGTCGAATTCACACTTTAGTGAATAACCGCCAGTATCCATAGTTTTCAGTGTATCAGCAAAGAAACCTAGAAACTAGAGAAATTATCTCTGTGCATTGCTAAGCCCCTACAGCGAAATCTGTGCGTACCCCTGTTAGCAGCACTGCTTACAACCTCATGTAGGTTGGTTTTTGAACCAAAACTTCTCTAAATGTCTTTTCATACTGACAAGCAGAACTTTACAGCAGGAAAACAGAAATGCACTTTTTTGATAAATACCTTGAAAAATATTAAAATGATACATATATTTTATGGGGAGCGGGGGAATTGCAGCTTTTTCAGATTTTATGTAAATAGTTTAAAATGGGGAATGCCTATCAGTTCACATAACATTCATTTGACCTTTATTTTTTTTATCATATTTGACTTTGAAAGGATATTAGATGGTGTGAAATGATTCAGATTACTAGGTTCACAGAGGTTTCTGTGCCCTGAACATAACCTGAAATATAAACAGTATTTCTGTTTTGGGCCTATGAGTAAATAAATACAGCAATGCATTGCACTGTAAAGATGATTTTTGCCAGAGGCCTGTGCTGTGAGTCCCTAAAGTGCCTTATGATTCCCACTTTGCCCGAGCCTGCTATATCACATTAGGCCAATAGGCCATACATATAAACTATTCCAGTCCCTCATCATTCCAAAAAGTAATAGTCTATAACCTAGAACTCAGCATGACATCGCAGGGTCATTTGCTTTTGCGTTGGCAGATATTAATATATTTACATTTGCCCTCAATTTTACTGACAACAAAGCATAAAAACTGCAATAAAAAAAACAAAACACATAAATGTTGTATATTGCAAACTAGCCTGGCAATATCAGTGGGAGATTGTGTAATTTTAGCAATGCAAGGCACAGTAAGATATAATTTACCAAAATAAGTATACAGAAAGAGCTTTGTTTCTTTACTTTATGAACCTACCCTCAATATTTTACTGTAATAATCTCCCATCCTAAATATAAAAATTAGTTTTTTAAGGTCTCCTTCATTCTTTCTTTCTGTTTAGGATAAAAATAAAATTCTTGTCTATAAAAAAAAAGACAGGCCAACATGGTAACCACACATGCAGTATTACCAAATTCATAGGAAAAACAACCCTAAAAACCACTGCATACCTTCCAAGTGCTCCCATTATTACTGCTGAAAAAAGTGACAGAGCCTACAAAAAATGTTGGATGTGAATTCCAAAGGATTTATGGAGGATAATGTCCCTATGCAGGGAAATGTGAGATATGAAACCAATTCATGGGTTAATTGTTTGACAATTCTGAAATATCCAATAGAATAAATTAAAGTTTTAATGAACTGAACAAATCAGTTTTCAAATCTACATAGAATGAAAGAAAACTAAAGTGTCCTAATAAATCACATTTGTTGATTTAGCCTTCAAGCCAGCAAAACAATAAACCCACTATCTTTTCCTTCCAAGGACGCTGAATATTTATGCTTCTTCTGCATACATTATTTCACAAGTACATGACAGTCTTTGTAGAAATTCAACTCCACTACTGTGCTAAGAAAGCTGGTGTCTACAGCACACGCTTCAACAGAGCATGTGTGAAAACTAGCACTGAGTTCATACCTCATCAATATTCACAGTTTAATGAAGTTTAATGACCCAATGACATTGCCAAAACCATTCAAGCACTTTTTGGGATAAGATGAAAGGGTTCATTAACCTATTAATGAGGATACAATATGAAACCCTGAGTAGCATTGGTAGTTATATAAGATAGCACTACAGCAAAGGAATTGATTAGTTGCTTTATAATATAATGATTCAGGCTGGCAGACAATATACTTTAAGCATATCAGTTATGATTAAGATAAAATAGTTCTTCTTTAACACAGGCCTATACTACCCCCTTCGGCTGACATCAGAAATATCTGATTCAGTATTTAAGTCCAGGACCCAGATGATATTTAAATAAAGTAATGTCTTTACAGCAAATAAACAATTTTGCCAATAAAGAGATGCTTAGAATACAGCCATAGTTTACGAATCCTTATGAGCAAACAGACCCCTCATTAGACAGGACTGCAAGTGAATCACATACTATTGAGTTCCTAAACTTTACCATTTACATGTATCACACAGTTCAGTTAGCCTTTATTTTGTCCCCCATTCTCCTGCTAATCATGTATGTCCAGCCAGCAGTGCTACAGTAGAGCCTTTATTTACTGCTCATTCTCTCAGCTTCACTCTAGAATCTCAGCAGTACAAAAAAAAAAAGCAATGTTAACTGTGTTTCCACAAAAAAGAATTAGCAACAGTCTCATGGCACTAAGAAACATACTGCCCAACACAAACAAACAAAGGCACTGTAACGTTTTTAAAACTAAAGTTAAACAGTTTTACGGCTATAGCCAACACTGCACATTCGTTTTTGGGCATAAAGAAAGCATGTGAATCATGGTAATAGTGCCTTTAAGTAGAAGATGAAATTAAACAAATATTCTGCTGTTTCACTGTGTGCTATTTAGCCTCTGAATGTGTTTAGCAACAGCATTCATCACTTCCCAAGTTCGTTGTGGATAACACCCTAAGGATGATTGGAAAGAAATAGCACAACATGAATATTTACTCAGGGGCAGAGATGAGGTTTCCAAATAGAAGATCAGTCTCCTGAGAACAATTAAGATGGATTTACTCACATCCATGATAAATTAGGCTTGTCCACTAATATCCTTATGACCTGTGTTTTGGAGGAATACTTATAATAAAAGACTGAAAGCATTGTAAACTAATAGTCAGTATTTCCCCAGATATGTTTCAAAGGTTAAATAAATGCTGGAGATATTTCAAGGTGTTGATGTGTGCTTTGCTCCCACTGGATGCAAAAAAAGATCATTTTCGGTGACAATGCACAACTATTGTCCTTTATGAGCTGCACTTCTGCCAGAGTTTATATCATATCCTCCATAAAGAAATACACTCAGGAAAATATGTAGGTGCCTATAAGTAAAGCGGTTATTAATCTCATTGAAAAGTACACAGTTCACAATTCATTTGTTAGATGAGTTTTATTTTAGAAGTACCCTATGTTGACAAAGGCCAAGTAGGATAATCTCGGCAGAATTACCAAGTAGTTTAATGTTTAAGTGATTCTTTTCTTCTTCAAAAGAATTCTTTAACCCAGTGTTGTTATATAACTAGTGTTGAGTTATATAATATCTGAGATGGAAATGCTGAATAGATTATGAGGCATGAGAAGGAAGATTAAATTTGACAAGTATAAAAATTTTTATTTTTTTTTCTTAATTTTGAGTTGACTACTAGGATTTTAAAGAAACAAGAACAGAGTACTCCACAAAATTTACAGAAGAAGGCCAAGGTCAATGTTCAGAGTTATTTACATGGGGGAAACCAAATTGATTAAGCTGGGCAAAAAAAAAAGATTAAATAGACAGATATAACTCATTGCAATTAGGTGATGGTTAAAGTGCAGCCTGATCCAAACCTGTATTACAGAGGAGACCCAATCACTATCACAAAAACAACCAGAAGGAACATACTCTCTTCATAGTACATTATCAGATGAAATAGTTTGGGGTCCTGTA
Source organism: Pipa parva (assembly GCA_019650415.1). Lineage (NCBI taxonomy): Eukaryota > Metazoa > Chordata > Amphibia > Anura > Pipidae > Pipa > Pipa parva. Next base: position 8,159 of record WMED01029954.1, read on the forward strand.
ACACAGTAACATAGTTTCTAAGGCCAAAAAAGATACAGGTCCGTCTAGTTAAGCCTATTAACCTGTAATTTTCATACATAGGAAGGCAAACAAAAAAACCAAGAGACAAAAACCAATTATCCTGATTTTAAGAAACTTGATTTTGAATATGGAAAGCAGAATAGTTTCCAACATCAAGACCCACTTCCAGCAATTAGGTATCCATAATTTATAATATTGTAACAGTAAAGAAATTCATCCTGCACCTTTGGAATGCTTGGTCAATCTGCAATGAAAATACGCTCAGGCAGAGGTTATATAGGCACACTGCCTTACCATAAAGAGCCCCCTTCTATGTTTTTGTAGAATCTTTAAATATAAAAGACACACTTTGTTATACTGACAGTCCTTGGAATACATAGATCATGGGAAAGATCTCTGTACTGTATATATTGATATATTTATACAAGGTTATTAGGTCACCCCTGCCATATATTCTTCTACTTTTATTTTTAATATTAAGGTCACTACTTGTTAGGTTTCCCAAATTTATTTTAGGTCTAGCTTTTCTTCCTTCCTTTAGTAGGGTCCTGAACTGGGTGGGAAAGAATGTTTTTAGTCATTGACTAAAATGTTTTTTTCTTCACGCAATCCAAAGGTTTTAGTATCCTAACTAATATTGGTGTAATTAAAGTGCCCCATAATACCTACCTCATTATGATTTTCTTTTTTTTAGCAGCAGTTGCAGCTTTACTATAGAAATATTGTTGCAGTTGCAACTTTACAACGGGAAATTTGTCACGGTTCTGGATTTGCTATGGGAATCCGCTGTTTGAGAATTCAACAGTTGAATTCTCACTTTAGTCAAAAACCCCCTTGATCTGTTCCCTTTCACCTCCGTCATCCTCTAACACCAACTTCATTGCCTGTTAGGTTAACTAGATTTAGCAAAAATCAGATAACAACTAAGGCCTAGTGATTTCATGTCTAGGTTTTGCCGTATAAATCAATTCATCAGACTAGAAGGATGTGGGAGTTGATGGAAGTGAAGAACTACTTCTTAAACCTTGCATAAAATAATACTGTTGTTTTAATCCTGGTGGCTGGGCACAACTAATGTGCTCTGGTGTGATAATTTAGCATATAGCACCTAGGAACATCATGATTTTAGAGCTTTTTACTGCAGATGTTGCAACATCTTTCTGTTCCTCAATCTCACCTGTTCATTTATGCTTATTTAGTAGAGCTTGGATAGCCCATACAGAAACTACTGTCTGCCTTGACATTTCTGATTGGGAAAGAGTTTACCAATGCAGGATGACCACCTTGTTGATATGATCACAGTTACCATGGTGAAAGAATTGACGATGGGCCACACCTTTCCCCCTTCCACATTTCTTATCTTTGTTTATTCATGCATTACTTAATATGTTACTTTCTCTCTCAGCAACATACAAAAAAAGATTTCTATTAAATGAATATTTGAAAATCTGAATTTTTTGTAGGCATTCTAATTATTTTGCCATAAAGTAAACACTTAAGACAAAACTGATGTAAAAAAAAAAAAACAGAGTATGCAAAACCTTTGCACATTAGTATATATAAAGTGAATGATATACTGGAATTAGCAGTTGAAGAGCAGATGATTAAACACCTGGGGAAAAAAGAACTACACAAGCTTGATTAACAGTATTCAGTCAGCTACTGGAGTAAAGCCTTATAGATATATATATACTGTATATATACACACACACAAATTCTGTAAGTATGAGCACTCACTAAACAAAAATAGAAAATGCCCTGGTGATACTGTATGTGGCCTAGTTAGATGTTCATTATTTGTTACACAGTGCACTCCTGGGTCTTAGTAAAATTGTTTTACTTTATTAGAGCTACATGTTAAAAACTGATCAATGTTTCAGCCCTCCCACTAGGGCTTTTGTCAAGGTCAATATAAAGGAAAGATAAAATATGTATATAAATATAAACACACACCCCATAATATATCTTAAATATATATATATATATATATATATATATATAT
>WMED01029955.1:0-10181 GCA_019650415.1 Pipa parva
TCTGTTTTTATTTACGATTTACACAACGTGCCAACTTTTTTGATTTTGGGGTTTGTAAATTGGATGTCCCTTTTAAGTTATGAGTAACTCACCGATTTAGAAAATGATAATAAAAAATGTTTTTCTTGTTTGCCTGCTGCTGTAAGCCCTTTATCACTAATGAAAGTGAAACTACTGATAGAGTATAGCAATCTCAGGCAGTGTGAAGCTGATAAGCTGTAGCTTCCTGCCAGAAAAACCTCAGTGATGTCACGGGTCAAGATTATCCTGCTTCAAAATGGCTGCTGTCATCATGCAGAGTTGTGCAAACTTCAGTGGGACAGTACAGAGACTACAGAGTGATTCTGGATTTTTTAATACAACGATTTGGGAGGCAGGTAGGTGTACTACATACTGTATATATGTATTTGTGTATAGGTACATTTTGTTCCTCTTTAAATTTTAATAATGTATCTAATGACCATCAGTTTAGAGGAATCTATATTAGAAATTATTTTAGAGTGTATTTTCTTCTTTTTTTCTTTTTAAATAAAAACACTAATCTTCAATATTCATATTATATGTTTTACATAATAAACAAGATGGCCCCACTTTAACATTGTTGCTTGGTTAAAACAAGCAAGATTCAAAAATGAAAAATAGGCCTTCTGCAACATAGTAACATAGTTTGAAAGGCTAAAAATAGACACAAATCCATCAAGATTACCTTATTATACTGCAATTTTGATCCAGGGGAAGGTAAAAAAAACAAAACCCATGAGGAAAGAGCCAATTATCCTCATCTTAGAAAAAAATGTCTTCCTGTCTCCAAATAAGTCAATCAGAATAATTCCTTGGATCAATATCCAACCTCCAGATATATAGTACCCATGTTCTGTAATATTTCTACACATAAGAAATGTATACAGACCCCTTTTGAACTCTTTTCTGGTATCACCATGACAACTTCTTCAGGCAGAGAGTTCCATAGCCTCATTGTTCTTACAGTAAAGAACCCCCTTCTATGTTGATGCAGAAACTTTCTTTACAAAGCACGCTCCTTTTATACACTTGCAGTCTTTGGTATCAATAAATCTCTGTACTGACCCCTGATATATTTATACATGGTTATATAGCCACCCTTTAATCTTTTTTCTGGATTAAAAAATGTTGATAATCTTTCTTGGTACTGCAGTTTTCTCATTCTTTTTTTTAATTTTATTAGTAGCCCACTTTTTAACCTGCTGAAGCTCCACCACATATTTCATATGGATTGGTAACAAAACGGCATAAAATATTCCTTGTGTGGTCTGACAAGTGATTTGTAACAATGTTCTCCTCATGTACATCTATGCCCCTTTTATATCAACCCATGATCCTATTTGCTTTGGCAGCTGCTGCTTGACACTGGCTGCTACAATTATTGTCAACTAAAATTCCTATATTCTTTTCCATGTCTGGTTTTCCATTTGGTAAATAATTTTCACATGCATTTTCCCATCCCATATGCATAACTTTACATTTATCAGTGTTAAACATCATTTTCCCCCTTTATGCCCAAACTTACAACTTATCCAGATCCATCTGTAATAAAATACTGTCCTCCTTTGTATTAACTACATTACATAGTTTAGTATCTTCTGCAAAAATGTTACTTATTCAATCTTTCAACAAGGTGAATAATATATTAAAGAAAACAGGACTTAAGACTGACACCTGGGGTACCCCACTGTTAGCAGTAACCCAGTGTATGTATCATTAATAACTACCCTCTGTTTTCTACCAACTGAGCCAGTCATTTCACATTTTTTGTACAAACCTTATGCGCACAGTATTTGGAAAAATCGAGATGTATGACATCCAGTTACTCTCCCGGTCTTCATTTGCTATGTGCCAGTTCTGTGGAACAGTCCCTGTCATTATAGATTCCCTAAATATTAAAAATAATGGCCTGTCTCTGACTATACTTAATTCTGTTAAGACCCTAGGGTGTATATTGTCTGGACCTGGTGATCTATTTATTGTAATCATTTTATGACTGTGCTGTACTCCATCATGGGTTATATAGGCAACATTTAAGGGACCATTTACTTTTTTCTTTGCTAATTTCATCTGACATTTTCATTTCCTCTATAAAATCAGTGGGGGGAAAATTATTTGATAAATTTGCTTTCTCCTCATCTCCTCTCACAATAACCTCCTCATTATTTTTTAAAATAATGTTTTAAACATTTTACTATTTATGTAATTAAAGAGTATTTTGGGGTTTGTTTTACTCTCTTTGCCAACGAGTCTTTGTTTTAGTACTGTGGTAGTAGTGCTTCTGTTTGGCATTTATAACCCCAATACATTTTTTTTTTATTTAAACATCCCATTTAGTGTTTTTACTCTTATTATTGTGAAAATTGTCCCAGTCAATGATAGTAAAGGAATCTCTAATCTGACTAAATTTAGCCTTTCTGAAGTTAAATGTTTTAGTGGCCCCATCACAATAAATCCCATTAAAGCTTAACTGGAACTCTATGATATTATGGTCACTATTTCCTAGGTGCCCCCCCACCTGCACCCTTGTTATTCTGTCAGGTATAGTAGATAATATTAGGTCTAGTGGAGCCCCCTTCCATCTTGTTGGCACCAGTTGAGAAAGATAATTATCTTTAGCTATTGACAATTATTTGGTATCTTTATGGAATCTACAGGTTTTAGTATCCCAGTTTATACCTGGGTAGTTGAAGTCCCCCATTATTACTACATCACACGATTTAATTTTATTATTAATCAAATGTTTTCAATGTATTATGTATTTTACTTGTTTTAACACATCTCTTTTGCTATGTGTAATAACCTCTTAACTAATCATCTAGTTTTTGAAACAGCTGCTTCTATTTATTACCAGGAAGCGGTTTCCTATCAGGTTGAATGCGTTGTCCTTCCAGTTGGAATGCATAAGCTCCTGACGTCATAGCCATACCCAGTTAAAAACTTCTGGTTTTGCAGCTACTATAGTCACGTGGCATGATGATTAAATACTGGGCCACATGCCGGCATTTTTATTATAGCTCAGAATGAAAAACAGTGAGGAGCTCTCCTGAGGAAGCCAGTAGCTACATTGGCAAAACGCGTTGAGACCCATTCATTTTAGATGTAGTATATTGCTTTCCATACACACTTCTTTGCATTGTTTGTTTGTGGGTATATTGATTATATATTTTTTATGAACCTTATAAAAGATATACTACACTATATATACTCTTTTAGTTCTGCTTTCCTGTATAACATATGACTGAGAAATTCCTGAGAAGTCCATGAGATGTTATCATATATGTGATTTGATTGTCTGCCGTCTGGTAAGTACAAGCACATGGGGGGTGTGGTGTACTATCCTTCTTTGGAAACAGTGACACAGGAGAAATTAGAAAGTCATATACACAATTGTGATTTTATGCATGTCCACTGTGAATCATTCACTATGATGAAATAAACTCACTCCAAATATATTTAACATCTGGTTTAAGGAATACTGCACTACGAGATTTTTTTTCCTTGTCTTTTGCACTTTCACATTCTCACAGATCCACAGTGAATCCATCCTGTTTTACATCATTGTGTTTTGTTGTCTTATTTATTTGCTCTAATAATACGTTTCCTGTAGATTCAGTTATATTTGGTGGCTTATTGAACCCCCCCATCAGAACATTATTACTGTTTCTGTAAAGCACTTTTATTTCTAAAGTAGTTTTTTTTCTTGTAATTGAATTGGCTCTAAATTGAAAACTTGCCCTTTCTTGATTTTGAAAATATTTAGTGTAAAACCAAGCCCCAGCTCTGCACATTTTGCTTTGTTAAGTCATTTTGTTAAGTCGCGTTGACAATGAAAAGCTTCCCCTGTACTGATCTTTGATACACTTTTTCCTTTTTGTATTTGTATAATTGTGCAGAGAATGATGGTGTCCTTTGCATTCTAATACTGTGCTATTAAAACCGAATTTTACTTTAAATTTATAAAGCAATAATGAAAGCCTGCATTACAAAATAATCTTATCCTACTGTGTAAAAAATGCCTGATTTAATAAAAGCCATTAACACATTCTGAGACTTTGTGATTTGAATGCAAACGACTTCATATTGTAACTGAAATGTCATTGATTGGTTCAGGAAGCATTGGTATCTTTCATTTCATTCTTTTAAAATGTTAAATGTTGTTGGAAGTTTGACATGTACCAAAAAAAATACACCTAATCTCACTAAGATTTGCATTTATTTTTAATAATTCTCAACCATAGGCCACCTCGGTCAGCGTGTTTTTAAATGAATGAATTTAAATCTGTGATAATAATAATATTATAATGGGGGTTGATGTTCTGATTATATAAAAAGGAATACAGGTTAAATAGCAATGTCATATTATCATTACAACTAAATAGCTTGCTATATTTAAAGGAGAAATTAAGTTATAAATAAAAAGTAGGCACCTAAAATGATTCCATAGTCTAAACTATTTTTTGCCGAGAGGAGCGTTCTCATTGGGGGGTGCAAAGAGTGTGATGAGGTATACACTCTTTTGGATCACCGAATCAACTAGGTGGGCGGAGATTCACGCTGGTTCCTGTACCCTCCTAAGTGCTGGGAAGTCGGCCTATGTGCAGGTATATTGACAGCACAGTTCAAGCTGTCATTGCTATGTTGCAGCTTAGACTAAAGTTTCGATTTAGATGTCTCCTTTTTTATTTCTAACTCTAGTTCTCCTTTAAGAGTATAAAATTATAGATGGTCATGGGAGAAATGACTAATAAACTGACAATTTACTGTATGCAATCATGCCTGCTTATAAATAAAAGAGAGTTGGACAGTTTTCCAGTTTCTACTTATATTTGTCACTAAATAGATCTTTCTTGGGACATGTCTCTGAATGTAGTCACATATGCCATGTGGGAGCAGCTAGTAAAGCACCACTTATTTCCAGCTACTCAGGAAGTAGAATGGGGAAGGAACATGTAAAGGACCTATTTATATGCTATTGGCTTGTCTCTTCCTTTTCCTTTTGGTTTGGATGTTTGTTTTTGTAATTCATGCTTCCTGCATAGCTAGAGACAGATGTGTGGTGTTTTAAATGTATGCCACACAATATAAAACAGTGATCTACTAGATAAACACAGAACATTAAAGGGGTTTGTTTTTTGTAATTTATTATAGCGGCAGTTGTATGAGATGATTTGCAATTGGTGGTCATCTTTAAGTATTCTGAGCTATTTAGCCTTTTTCATAAACTTTTCTTCTTTAGATTTAGTCATCTAAATAATAACGTCAGATAATACCAGCTGTACAGTGGTGTTTAATATAGACTAGAAGAGAGAAATTACAAGGTAACAATGAAAATAGAATTACCATGGCACTTCTACACAGATACAATGCACAGTGTCCATCACACTTAGGGTTCTTCTCTGAAGTCCGAATTTCACTGTCGAATTCTCAAAGACTTGTATCCCTTTAAAGCGTTTGCTGATATCGACATGCAGGACATCAGCGAGCGCATAACCGGGTATGCGTACTGATGCGAAGGATCCGGAGGGTAAGTTCGCTCTTTGGTGAACTACCTCTCTGTAAAGAAGTGTAGAAGTGTTTCCTTATAATAACTTTCAATTTCTCTCTCTATAGCTTTCCATTGCTCCCTCTAGTCTGAATAATTTTTTTCAATTTTAGAAACTCCTGTTCTACTGAGCTCTGATAGTTCCCTCAATATATCTGAACAAGGTTTGTATATATGTTACTGTTTTGAAGCCTTTTCTTATATCATTTTTTCCCAAGACCTTATGGGATTTTAGTTGTTTTCCTATAAACAGTTTCTAATTTAAGAATATCTTTCCATGCATAAGGCCACCAAATCTCAACAAAACATTTAAGGTGAGTTCTCAGTGGTGAACACTAAAGTATCAATATTACTCTACTGCTAATACCTCTTCTTTTTATACAGATTAACATCTACTTAGTGTTCCTTACTGCTTTACTGCTTTTTACTTCTTACTTTCAGGTCATCTGAAATGATAACTCCTATTCTCTGTTGCCATAGACTGTAATTCTTCAAAATACTGAAGTTTTATTCAATAGTCTTTCTGTCATTCTTCTCTCTGTAATATTTCTTACACTAACTTTTAAATGTGTTTCATATCTTTTAGAGAAGAAGTGAAATAAAGACTATTTCATGCTCTGAACCTTTGTGGAATGTTTGCTCAAAAATATATTATTTGGTTGTTTAATGAGTGCCATAACCTCGTGGACCCTTCTAATTTTAACAGTGTAGTTATTTTATTAAACATGCCGAAGGCCTGTGCTACAATAAGGATCTGATAATTTGCAAAAATTAAGATTTTGTATTGAGTTCTCATGTAAGGTGTGACAGAGGCCTAGTAGATAAAAATTGAGTGATACTTGTCTGGAGAAGTAAATTTACATTATTTTTAATAAATTGTTTCAACGGGAATACCAATAAATGAAAATGTACCATACATGTAAATATATACATTTATTTTTTATTACAAAAAAAAAAAGCTTTCACTGGCTTTGGATTCTCGGGTAGTATATACTGGTAGATATCTATTATCTTCTACTAAGTTCCATCAAAGACAACTGGACTGGATAAGTTTCTGAATTTATAAAAGATGTCTGTAAGCAGCTAAGCTATAAACACAATTTAAGTCAATTCCAAACAAAATGTTTGTACAAGTACGGTTGTATATAACAAGATGAAACTACACGTTTGCATGCAGTCCTGTGGATAAACTAACTTTAAGATATCCCAATGAGTCATGTCAAAATCAGCTTGAAAGAATGTGAAAAAAATTAGCAATGACACGTTTGTAGGAATACCTACAATTTTTAGGGAATTTTCTGTGTCTGGTGTTAGCAAACCTTTAATCATATATTGATTTGTAAATGATCTCAAATAACCAAAATACTTTAGATTAATCGCCATTTAAAATTGTATTTTTTTTTTTAATTTAAGAGTTATTATATATGATTAATCATTTATGTAAGTTGATGTACATGTTTTTCTGCCCGGTCTTCCTAAATCATCCAAAGCAAGCCCTCAATGGTAATATTGTATAGACAGCAACAATAGCATAAGATTTAGATACTTTATTCTTCAGTTCAGAACCATTTATTATAAAGTCATCTGAAATGGCTAAGAATAAACAACAAAGCGTAGGAAGGACAGCTCATGGGGAATAAGCTGCATTGCTCTCTTCATGAATCTCGTAAGTCATAAAGAATAAGCCAGGTTTTTTCCCTGCAAGGTGTCCCTCCCCTCAAATAGTTGTTTATTCCACACAATTTCGGCTTGTTTTTTATAGCATGTTTTCGAAGATGAAGTATAAAGTATGGATGTAAAAATGTCACGCAAGGCCTGAGGCTGAATTTGAAGGGACTACTGTACAGTGCATACTAGAAAGAACAGTGGTAGAAAAACTAAATTTGCTAATAGAGTCATGCATGCAACTTAGATCAGATTAGCACTCATCTGAAAGATGCAGTTTCTAGGAAAAAGATTCCAACAGCAACTGTCATAAATCTAAAAATAATAAATACAATACATTATAAAATAATAATAAAAAGACATTATAAAACCTCATTATGAGTAGAAGGAACAGGTGTATTAATCACATGCAGTAGACACCACGTGATTATATGTAAACAATTTGTATGGTGTGATAACTGATTCTTTCCCAACAGTTGGTAACATTTGTGAATGGAGACTATATAAATATGTCTACAATCCAGAATGCCTACAAATAATAGCTAATCATGGAACAGAATATGTAATGGCACCTGTTACATCCCATTATATATGTCTGTTTGGCAGGATTAAAGTCAGGTGACATTTGAGGCAACTGCAGTAGTTGGATTTTATCATTCATTTTTGTTAAGATGATAACTTCCTTACATACAAAGGCAGATGTCCTGGATTAATTAACATATAGATTACATTTAACATCAGTATAGTAGAATGTAACAGAACAAAATCAAAAATCTATTTAAATGAGTGTACAGAGTACACAGATTTTAGCTGTATATCATAAACAGAACTTCTTATAAATGTCTTTATCAAGAACAATGTCGAAACCAGGAGACTGGTTCCAGCTGAAAATATTAGGCTGAAACATTAATACAAAGTGAATTATGCAGAGGAATGCACATTGGATGCATTTTGTAGAGCTACACTCTGTGAGTGGGAAGTGGGACACACAGAATGCATTGCACTTTACAACAAGGTACAATAATACATCACAATAATATAAGGTAGCAGTTCTATGCACTATAGCTATTGCTATTAAAGCGCTGTGTAAACTTTAATAGGGTAAAATTGAATAAAGTTAATAAAATATCGTTGTATTTGATATCGCAATATTGATAATATATTGATAATTTTAGTGCAATATCGCAATATCAAATAGTAATTTATACAAAGATAAAATTCATTTACTGCAATATCAAAAATTCGATCAAAATTGTTCTGTTTGTTTCTATGGAAAATCCATAATGTTCATAGTTTTGATGGGAAAATTTGATATTGCAATATCGAAATTCCAATATCCCAATAACAAATTTTCAGTATTGCAATACCGAAAATTCGATTGTGATTTCGCAATCATTTTCAATTTTTTTAATTCAATTTTTTGATCAAAAAGGTCAAAGACAGCCCTTTCGAGTTTAATAAATTTTTTAAGAATTCATATAAATAAAATTATTTAGATACGCTGAATTATAAAACATATCATTCATATACATATTCATAGTAAAGGCACTACCTACTTGGAGAGTCCCTACAGGTGTACTGAAGGAGTACTGAGGCATTACTCATCCTGACCTTGCATGTCCTTCAAACTGAAAGGAACCTGATAACAACTCAGTAACAAACAAAGGGAATTACTTTTAGATGAAATATATCCTAGAAGTGGACAAATGATAATAACCATATGATGTATACATTTTCATAAACAAGGTGATGCCAAAATCTCATAACCTTTTTTTAAAAAAACTGTTACACTGTATGTCAACCTCCCAACCTTCCACTACCTCCTGGGCTTTGTGCTATGATAACATAATGAAACATTATAAACACAACTTAAAATTCCATAAGAAACCATAGAGAGCATTACCATAAGAGACCATAGAGAGCATTACCATAAGAGACCATGGAGAGCATTACCATAGAAACTACACTTGAGCATGTAACATACCTTTAGGAAAAAATGTGTCCAACCAAATGTACATGGTGTTGATTATGCAATTTATAACCAATTAAAGTATTAGTAATAATCTTCTCCTTAAAAATTCTACACAATACGTATATCATGCTTTTTAAATATCATACATTGGAAATATAAATGGTTATCTGTCAGTTTAATAGCTTGAATAAAGTAAAAACTGAAAATAAAATCTTATTAGTAAAAGTGTGGGGGTATAGTGGGGAATATTTCCTGCCAATTTCAACTCCATTATAGTTCATTTATTCTGGCCATAGAACTTAGTAATCTGTCCAAGGGTTGTTTATATTTCTTCATTCTGCTCATCATTTCATCTTTCTGTCTTCTAGATTGTCAACTCCATGTAGCTCTTTTCATTCATTATCATACTTCATCTCTGTTATTGTTCATGTTTCAGACTTCTTCAATAAACTGCTACTTGCAAAAAAATGCATGATTTGCTATTCTTTGCTTTTATGTTTTTTTATACACAGGTCCATTTTCCCATCTTTCAACTGAAAATGGCATCTATCAATCAAGTAAAAAATTAACCCAACATTTCATGAGCCACCACAATGGCCTATACAACATGGCTCCTATTCCCCCTCCTGACTGTCTTCCTTGGTTTTATTTTGGCATCATGAACTGAATATATGTGCATCATTTGTGGGCTGCCATGCTACTTTTTATTCCTCCCAGGCTACTGTTAAGTCAACCTATCTCCTGCTTTTACTAATCAAGCCACTGTTGAACATTGCATTTACCACACTTCTCCGTTAACCTTCCATCCAATCATACAGAGAGGATACATCCTAACATAGAGATGCCCACTCTAAGCCTTCTCCTGTGCCAGGAAATCCACTAGCAGTAATTGAATGTTTTAGTCTACAAGAAGCAGGAACAAGTAGAGTATAGGTGATATCTTTTATTGGCTAACTGAATAGATGGTAAATGCAAGCT
>WMED01029956.1:0-10181 GCA_019650415.1 Pipa parva
TGGAAAGCTTGCATTTACCATCTATTCCATTAGCCAATAAAAGGTATCACCTATACTCCCGTGTCTTTACTAGTTTACATGATACTGTGGTTACATAAACTGGAATTAGGATATATTTGCCCATTTACTTACAATCTAATTCATAATTTGGCAACAGGATTTGAAGTAGAGATCATTCCTTCATTTTACAAATTATCCAGCTTTATCACCCTTTGTCCTTTGTTTTAATTATATTGAAACACAATGATCCATATTGTAGCAGACATTACTTTGTTAGTTAGGCATGCTTGAGCTGAGCTACTGTACATTTGGTCATGTTCTACAATCCGGCTTCATAAGGTGGAACATTTCTATTCTAAAAAGTTATTGGACTTTAGTTCTTCTGTAATATGGTAGACTGAACTTGTAATGTGCTGTGTGTTTTTGCAGCATACAGCACCAATGAGCAGGATAAAGATAACTGGAATGCACAACTGAAGCTACTTCTGGAGTGGAACCAACTAGAATTAGCAAGTGAGGAGATCTTCACTAACGACCGCCGTTGGGAGGTAGGATATGTACTGACAAAAGCAAGGTGTCATTCATACATGTCCTTAGTAACATACACTGGAACAGTAATCACTGTTATTAAAAAAAGACATTTGTCTATCAATTTCAACACAGTATTTAGTTTATCCAGAGGAAGGCAATACTGTATAGATTCATAAAGGACCTTGAAAGTGAATGAATATCTGAACCCCTACATAGTGTGATTTCCCAAATGTTGCTGTAATAATGAGTGGTTCTAATTTATTAGTGGTTCTTAATTGTGAGGCGGCCTCACTTGTTAAATGAGGCCCAAAAAGTACCTTACCTTGCTGTAAAGATTTGGTTGTGAATAGTAACCCTGCCAAATAGAATTTAATTCTTTGGTGTAAGTGGAGTTTTTCAGCAAGTCCTTTTATGTAATATTCTGTTACTCATCACTTACACAGGCCTTTTATGATAATTGTCTATTTATTATGTTTGGGGCTAACACAAAAAATGCTAAAAAAGCATTTCTTTAGGATTCTTAGCAGTATATATTGTGTGACTGCCATCCTTTTTTGGTCCTACCACTGCCATTTAACTACAAACGTAGTTATGTATGTCAAGGGTGCAAGTTGTGTGCCTGCTTAATGTGTTTTACTATGTGGTGACAATGTAAAAATGTGTACAAGCATAGCTGTACAGAATCTAATAGACAAGGCCTGATAGTTGATGATGAGGATAAACTGGGGCCCAGGAGAAAAAAACCACCCTGCTAAATCAACCTCTCAGTGAATGTATTTTTTATATTTACTGTTCTAAACAATTAAGCAATGCAATTCCAACTATTATAGATTCATTTATGCTAGTCTGCATTGTAAATGTCATCATTTCCAAAACCATTTTACACCTTATAATTACCATACCTAGCCTTTATATTTATTCCCTTAACCAAACCTGTCAGATTCCCTACCCATTTCTATTTATTTTTACATTAGGTATCTTACCTGATGAAGGAGCTTCAGTACCCCAAAAGCTTCTACTTGTATTTTCATTATTTTGTACCCGTGTGTTCTGACCATATATATATATATATATATATATATATCTCTTGCAGTCAGCTGACCTTGAAGATGCCATGTTTGCCGCAATTGTAAAAGATCGGCCCAAGTTTGTTCGCCTCCTTCTGGAGAATGGGTTAAACCTCCGCAAATTCCTGAGCATTGAGATCCTCAGTGAACTTTTCTCTGAACATTTTAGTACCCTTGTCTTCCGAAACCTGCAGATAGCAAAGAACTCCTACAATGACTCTCTGCTCACCTTCATATGGAAGATGGTGTTAAGCTACCAGCGCACCTATAGGGAGGAGAGGAACAGCCGGGATTATTCTGATGTTCAGGTAGGAGACAAATCATTAGTATAGGATCCTAGATTATTTCCTACAGGAATGTCATGCACCATTTGAGGAAAATAACATCTACCTGTTCTTAAAAGTTATTTAGTCTCTAAGCAACTGAAATTCTTTATATCATATACAGTATCTCCTCCACTCCCTATATTTAAATGTAGACATATATTATTAAATGAATGTCTTTTCTTTCTTGCCAGGATTTTTCTCCAGTAATAAAACACCCTATTCAGGTGCTGTTTATATGGGCTATTCTGCAGAATAAGAGGGAGTTATCTAAAGTTATCTGGGAACAGGTAATATTATCTTCTATTCTTAATGCATATCTTCTCTTCCTCAACCGTCTGCAAATATTTTGCTGGCATAGTCAATGACCCATGAAGTTTATGACCTAATTCAATATTAACTTGACTCCCTGTATCATATTACCAAGGCCAAGCTCTGGTTATAACTGTTATACTCAAAAAAATTATAATACCCACTAGTGCATAACTTAAAGTCGCTGAGCATTCCTCCAAAATATTTTTGGATTTGTCCCATATGATCAAAAGGATATCCTTCTGCTCGGAGTCTTGGGTATTTCTGGTAACTAATAGTTTAGGCACAACATAAAGAAATGTATCAATCAGGATAAAGTTTGCCCAGGTCTACTAACTCATAGCAACAAAAAAATAGTTAGCATTTCCTGGTTTGCTGCAGTTAGAATCATTATAGGAGAATGGGTTACTAGACCTGGACTTTACAGAGTCTACAGTGCTTTTAAGACATGCCCTGAATCAAATAGCAAACAAAGTTATAAGTTTCTTGTGTGTTACATGGTCCCTGAATGATAACTCTTCTATGTATTTTACACATTACATGTTGTACAATACGCACACCAAGCTCTGATCTCACTCTGGTTTACAGTACCCCAATGAAATATACATTTACAGATTGCATCAATAAGGGTTCCCAGGCCTGTTGCAACCTCTTTAAAACCAGTAAAATGACTACCCCTGTCAAAAGCCGGTTAACTGTATATGAATACTCTTTAATATGTGGCTTCTATTACTTTTTCCTAACCACACAGACAAAAGGATGCACACTAGCTGCCCTGGGAGCCAGCAAACTGCTAAAAAGCTTAGCCAAAGTGAAAAACGATATTAATGCTGCTGGAGAGTCTGAGGAAATTGCTAATGAATATGAAACAAGAGCTGTGGGTAAGACTGTGTCTAATGAACAGTCATCTCATCTTATTGTGTGTAATATTTAAAGAGCAAAGTATGCTGGTGTCTTATCATTATGTTATACTGTTACTGACAGTATTATGATTGGAGGAAAGACCCAACCAGTTACCATGCTGACAGGAACCAACAGAAGGAAAGAAGAGAGCTACAAAGTGGAATGTGACTGACACAGAATGTTTGTGACATACTGTAAATTTAAAGTTTTATTCATTTATTAACTGTCCTCCACTGCTTTCCTAAAAGACTGAAACAGCAATGGTGTCCAGATGACAGAATGTGAAGGGGAATCAAGGGCATTGCCTGTATCTGCTATGTCAAAAGAGCAGTAGTTGTTTAGACAAATAAGACGAGTGTTGTAAAGAGAGGAATTGTAGAAATTGAGAAAAGCAGCAGTTTTACCTGGAACATGGAGAGAGACACTGTAATGGAACTTGGTGTTTATAGTTCCAAAAGCAATGAAGGGTAACTAACACACAATGTTGAAAAAGTCTCCTGTCCACTCTACCTTAGACAATAAAAATTATGCAAACCATCTCCCCTAACATAGCAGATAATAACTTCCAAGGAAAAAAGGGGGAACAGAAAAAGGGTCCCCTGTATATGAACTTGAAAGCCAATATTAACCTTGCTTGTGAAAACAGACTCTCGTGTTCTATTTGTAGAGGGACCAAGAGGACCAAATGGGTTTGTAATGGCAATTGGCCTACATCCAACTAGGTCTACATCCAACTAGGTCTACATCCAACTAGGTCTACATCCAACACATACTTGGAGATATTTGCTAGAGGTTACAGCTTAATTATAGTATTATTATAGTCCATATACAGTAAGATGTAATAAGGAGCTTATTTGTTAAATGATGATTGAAAAACCTACTGTAAAACCCAGCTACATTTGAGTATTTTTCTAAGACTGATACATATTATGTATTAAGGTTTACTGTATATAGATTAACACTGTGAGAATATAGCATTAAAGTGCACCTGTCACCTTGCAATAGTCATAGTAAAGTAAAGTACATCAATGTAAATAATAAAAGCCTATTCTCAAAGAAAAAACTCAAAAATAAAAGATTATTAAGTAGGTCTTACTGTAAAGTTGTCCTGATTTCAAGATCTGGAAGCCGCCATTTTGGTTAGGACCTGCCACTCAAAATCTATTTCCCCACCTCCAAATACTCATAGTTCCTCCTTCTCTCTGTCAGATCTCTGGGACACGCATTCCCTCCAGTATGGAATGGTAGACTTTGCGCTGCAGCAACACCTGCTGATATTGCTGCAGCCCTAAGAATCCCTACACTTGGGGTCCACAGGACTCCCACACCTCCCACACATCCCCCAATCCCCCCAGTAGCAGCCCCCATCCAGCACTATTTAAATCATTAACTGGTAAGTAAGCGGTTATGTTTTAAAAGCCAATAATTTCCATAGCGCTATAACCTAAATAAACCCCATCTAGCAGGGGTCCCTAGGACCACCAAACCAGGGATCAGGGATCCCCCTGATCTCCCCAGCATCAGCACCCATCAAGTGCTATTTAAATCATTAACCGCCAAGTAAGTGGTTAGGATTTAAAACCCAATTATTTCCATAGCGCTATTATAATACTAGCACTATGGAAATAAATAGTATTACGTAACTAAATAAACCCCAGCTAGCAAGAGTCCCTCCAGTATCACCCCTCACTTAGTGCTAGTCTCAGTGAGGGGATCGCTATGTGCAGGAAGTGGTTCCATAGGAGCCGCTTCTCTGAAACTCCCACCCCTGTGGGGCAGGGGGTCCTATGTTAAAAAAAATAAGGGGTCCCTGGGACACCTATCCCCCCACTGCCACCTATGATGGGGTGGGGGGATTGCTATCCGACTGACCCCCTCCCATGGCCCCCAACCCCATCAATGTTAAGGGGATGGGGGCCCTAACCTAATTATGTCCCTACCTAAGTCCCTCACCCCCTACCTAACCAAGGTACAAAAAAAACCTAACAATTAAATTCTAACAATCTAACAAATAAAAAATAAAAGCATAAAAAAACAGCAATAATAAAATACATAAATAATAAACAATTAATAAAATAAACAATAATAATATTATTATTGTTGATTATCAATTGAGTTTTTTTTTTTATTGCGATTTTTTTATATCTTTCAGTGGAAAGGTAGCCATACTTCTAATGGTTACCTTTCTATCAAAAAATCGAGTTAAAATAAAAACTTGCGTGATAATCTTGCAAGAACAGTGAGAGATCTTGCGAGATAAACTCGGAAAGACCGAGAGCGGTTTTTCTGACTTTATTGAATTTCACCCATATATATTTCAGTTTTTCTTTTTTTCTAACCTAGAACAATATCCAAATAAAAGAACTTGTGATTTTAAATACAGTTTCATAGAGAACAAAATTCCTGTGTTATGTTTGCTGTTCAGTAAAATGGGAAAACTTGTTTAAACAAGACCATGTACATGTTCAAGGCTGTCCTCAAGACAGGGATGCTAAAACAGGTAACAGGACTTTGGGGGTTATTCACTAAAGTCCAAATTGTTGTGTATAGATGTGAATTTGCCAGCTAAAGACAGACGCAATAGATTGTTACGGTCGCAGTCGCGCTTTATAATTAGAATATTGTTGTAGACGTGACTTTACTATGGAAAATTATAGCAGTCGTAACTTTAAAAATTGTCGGGACTTTACCATGAGGAAATTGTCGCAGTCGCGGATTTGCTACGGGAATCCGCTGTTTGAGAATTCGACAGTCGAATTCACACCTTAGTGAATATTTATGTTTTTGGGTTTCACTACAAATGTAAAGATATTTGCTATCTGATGGTTAGAATGCCAGTGTTGGGGTTCGTAAATGACAGAACACTATTCATTTTCTAGAGCTGTTCACAGAGTGTTACAGTAATGACGAAGACCTTGCAGAGATGTTGCTGGTTTATTCCTGTGAAGCCTGGGGAAAATGTAACTGTCTGGAAATGGCAGTAGAAGCAAAGGACCAGCAGTTTATAGCCCAGCCTGGTGTTCAGGTAAATATAATAAAATAAAGTCTACAGCCTGGGGCGTACATGTCATATAGGCAGGAAAGGCAGCTGCTACCAAACCCATATAAGTACGAGCAAAATGATGGTGGGAAAGCAGTGTAGATATGCACTGGGACTTATACTGGGGTATACACTCCACTATCTTCATAAAATAAGGTACTTGCACATTGATTTTACATCAATTTTGCCTTATAATAGTTCCCAAGATTTAATTTATAAGAACTGGAATGCCCCAGTTTATAAGACCACTTTACACGCAAACTCAGATCTTTGTGTGTGAAAATGTGTCATTATTTTAATTTATCCCCATCTGATTACTGTGGGGTGAGACTGTTCTGGAAACTTCAGGACTGTTGAGAGCTCCTTTATTTTTGTTGCAAACAGACAAATCTCACCATAAGCTGTATTATGGAATGGCATTTTCTATATTTGTAATTCATATTGCTGAATTCTGTTTGGATTTATTAACTACTTTTCTTGCTTTGCTCTCAAACATTCTTAACATGAACTCATCATTTCAGAATATTTTTCTATTTCAGTTCAGAACAGAATAGAACAGTTTTCTACAGCAATATCCAAGGCAGAGAGAAGATTTATTTTAAGCACTCCACTAGTATCTTAAAGCTTTGTCTTCTATTAAGATTCCCCTAATCCTTAATGCAGAAAACACAAAAAATAAGTTCAGGTTTTCCTCAGCATTGGTAGCAATGCTGACAACATTTTCTGAGATCCCTTACGGTTACCCCATTAGGATACATTTAGCTCTTTCTGTTAGTCATTCACTGTATAACATTACACCATCTCCTGCAGCATTATAAAGAGTAATGGGTACACAGGATAATATATTACATAATTTACAGTAACAAGACCTATATAAATCATAGAAATGTAGACCTTGCGTATAAGAATTTACATTCTTTTGGCAGAAAGTTAATCAGACTTAAGGTCTGGAAAACATACACAAGTAGCAGAAATGCCTGCTTATTCAGAGATCAATTTATTACTTTTAACACATAAATCTAGGAGTTTCTCTGCTAACTCTATCCGAATTTACTTTGTGTATTTAACAAGCATGTCTGCTTCTGCAGAATTTTCTTTCCAAACAGTGGTATGGAGAGATTTCCAGAGATACCAAAAACTGGAAGATACTGTTGTCTCTCTTCTTCTTTCCCCTCATCAGCTGTGGATTCATCTCTTTCAGGTATAAAACAAAATACACAAGTGCAGACAAAGAATTACTTACACTAGAAGCTTTCTCCTTTTGTAGGAACTGCTTATTCAGTATAGGTAGAAGAATCATCATTCCTCTGACATAATCCAGCATATTTATAAAACAGCAATAATAATACTGTAGCAGTATTTCTGTATTTGTATGCTATATTGCCATTATTGTCACAATACCTACTATTTTTCTGTTCTGCAATACTTACCATACTTTCTTTAATTAAAATGGTTCCAAAAAATGGTAAGGAATGCGGTATGTGATAAATTGTGATTTAGGGGGGTTATTCCTCTAAAGTCCAAATTCGACTGTCAAATTCTCAAACAGCGGATTCCCATAGCAAATCCGCAAATGCCACAATTCTCCCATTGTAATGTTGCGACTGTAATAATTTTAAAGTTGCGGCTGTGACAATATTTCCATAGTAATGTCACGACTGTGACAATATTCTCATTATAAAGATGCAACTGCAACAGTAGCAGTCTATTGCAACTGTCTTCAGCTGGCGAATTCATACCTTTACGGGACAATTTGGACTTTAGAGGATAACCCCCTGAATGTTTCTATACACATCAGGACTGGCATAAGGGGCCATTTACCTATCGCAATAACAGTAATCCATAACTAGGAAATGAAAAATATTTTGACGGTAATGATGAAAGGAGTGATTATGGTGGTGACAATGGTAATAGAGCATGGTGAAAACAGCAACAGGGTGCATTATCAATATCTGTATATTAAAAAAATATGCCCAAGTATGCCAGCTCAAAAAGTTTACCCAGACAATATCTGACAAATCATTCTGATATAGAGATGACTGAGTTTCCAGAGCAAGAAAGCAACCCCCAGGCACAGTGGACATACCATATTCAGTTAGTGTCAGTTATGAATGTTTTAACACCACAAAGGGTGCCAATATACAATGTACATTTACTGTACTGTAAATGTACAGTATAGTTCAACATAGCAATGAAACATTTGTAATGCTATTTTTAACTTCTTTAGCTATTTCATACATTTATTCAGGGAAACACATCCACAGCTCACTAAGTCACCCCAGGATCATAGGCCCCGCTTACATATGGAGTAGTGCCTGTACCATTTACATCAATAATGGGCACCAGAGATTCTTTTTAACAACAGGAACTGTTTATTTACAAACGTTTGTACATATGTACCTACATAGAGCTTACAACATTTCTTTAGGTAGATCCATATTCCATACATTCATCTCTTATACAGGTACTTTGGAGTATAGTTACCCTCCCTTGAGTATAGTGGATTTATTTAATCCTGGCAAGGCGTAACTTGTCTGCGCAATGGAAAGCCTGTAGTTAAACTCCAGCCTGCACCCATGCCTGGAACTGAGGTCCACAACCCACTAAGAACAGAGCTTTAGATAGACATAGAAAAGACATACATTCAGTATATAGTTACTCCCTCTGATGCGCAACAGGATTCAGCAGCTGATCTCACTCCTTTGTGCGGGCATTCCAACCTCTGGACATAAACATAGGGTTCAACTTGCTGTTCTGAGGTCCGACAATGCTTGGGTCTTTGTCACCCCAGGGTGTCCAGGCACCTCCAGTCTTACAGGATATCCCCCTAAGGCCCTTTTACTCCTTTTCAGACACTTTGCTGAAATCCTAAGAGGGATTCCTACCCTTTCCTGGTAGAGGGGGAACATCCTTTATCTTTTACAGGGATTCTTCACCCTCTCTGGGGAAGGCCCTGGGACTATAGACTAGGCTGGAGCAGGGCCTATAACTAAAGACACTGCCACTTCCTATAAACTTCCATTTATAGACTGGGGAATCTGCCTCCCAGCTATAGCAACAGGAATCACATTACTTCTGTATTGATACATAACTCCTCTAGGTGGCACTAGTGTCACATACCTAACAATTACATATTAGGCCATACGTATGACTAAACCCTCTAAGTCAGGGGTCGGCAACCTTTTTGGCTGAGAGCCATATACAGTACGTGTGGCTAGCAACCCGGAAGTGCAGTGACATCAGACGTTCCGGATTGGCTAGCAACCCGGAAGCACTGATAGAGCTTTGCCTCTACAGCTCTTGCCAGAGATTAGTTCAAAGTGCCAGATGCAGCCACCAAAGAGCCACATCTGGGCCGAGAGCCATGGGTTGCCGACCCCTGTTCTAAGTATATACTATTGGTAGGAAATGGAGTATAACCATTTCCTACGCATTATTTTAAATGTTTACCTATATAATCTAATAAATGAGCATGTGCACATCTAATGGCTTTGTTTGTATTGTCTCTAAATGCAGGAAGAAGCAGTTAGATAGAAAAAGAAGGATTCTATGGAATTACCTTGATTTCTTTACATCACCTTTTGTTGTATTCTCCTGGACTGTTATTTTCTACATTGGGTTCCTTCTCGTCTTTGCATATGTCCTGCTTATGGATTTCCAACCAGTCCCCACAGGGCTGGAGATAGCAGTATATGTGCTGGTTTTCATCTTGCTGTGTGATGAAATAAGACAGGTACCTTAATGAAAGAAGGGATGGAATATTCATGACAAATACATAAATGAAGTGGCTAAGCTCAATATAGAAATGTCATTGACATTTAAAGGGGGTAATTCATCAAGAAGCGAAGTGAGCTTCGATCCGTTCGGCTCACTTCGCTAATAGTAGTATGCGCATGCTGATGTCCTGTGCGCGGACATCAGCTTGCGTATTAAAGGGATTCCTGTGTCGGCGAGGCAACTCTTTTGCTCTCACCGACATGGGAATCCCTTTAATGCGCATGCTGA
>WMED01029957.1:0-10181 GCA_019650415.1 Pipa parva
CCTAGCATTTGCCTACTCTGCCTAATGGCAGAGCTGGCACTGCTTACAGTTTACCGAACATATCTGCCTTAGCAAATTCTTGAATAGTGGGGTAAATTCACTTTGAGAGGCAAATTTTCACTTCAATAAATATGCCTTAATTATTTATTCCCCTTGGGGTTCAACACCTAGGAAAAAGCTTGCAACCTAGCGATGTAAACTGAAATTGTAACTAGTATAGTATATTCAATATCCTCTTTTTTTGTCTTTTTCTGGCAGAAAATCATTCCCTTCTCAACATGCCACCCTAGCAGCATTTGCAGCGGTTTACATTTCAGTAAGTACTTTTTAAAAAAATATGTACTAAGCAAACTCTGCTGGTAAAATGGTTTTGATTTCATAAAATAGACATAAAGGTAATCAGCGTGCCTGATTGATATCTCCTGATTATTATATTGGACTTATATTTTAGAGTAGAAAAACAAATTACAAAGGCAAGGCTCATGCATGATTCTGAATGACTAATAAAAGTGATTACCAACAACCAGTGCTTTTTTTGTAAAAAAATATTTTCCGGTACACATTAATTAATTTCTCATTATTCAGTACTATATTATTAGTACATTATTCAGTACTAAAATCAGATGTAGTGTATTGAATGCATTTGAAATAGTTCAAGGACAAAAAGATAAAAGTAATCTCAGCACCTACGCGTTTCGCACCCTCAGGTGCTTAATCATAGTCTAGTGTGCTCTGTGTCGAGAGGAAGTTATATAACATAGAACATCGTTTCTCAACCTTTTCTTCACTGCGACCCCCGGCGCTGACGTCACCGCGCACCGCATGATGACGTTTCAGCCGAACGTCAACACGTATGCGCGTCACGTGGTGACGTTCAGCGCTGACATCATCACGTACGCGCGTCATGTGGTGACGTTTTCGGCCAACATCACCCCGCAAGAACCCTTATAAGAAGGGTCCTGCAGGCGCTTCCGGGTGCCGCAGCAGTTCTCAACCCCCGTGGTTCGCTCGTGCGACCCCCGCTGGGGTCGAGACCCACAGGTTGAGAACCGCTGACATAGAAAGAGCAGGGCACCAGAACTCCAAATGAACTAACATGAATTAATCATGATATAATATAAAGACATTACATAAATAGTTGAAATGAAAAGTAAAATAAACCATGTAAATCAAATTCTATGATTCCTCCTTCGTATAAAATTAAAAAGTAAATCTTAAATCAATCCAAACGCACTGTCCCGTGTCTGCTCAGTAACATAAATATGTCCGGACAAATAAATACAATGTTGTTAAAATAGTAGTAACTTACTACTAGGAAGAGATCACAGACTGCTGGCAAGGTTGATACAATGTATATTAATGTCAGACACAGAACGCTGTAATGAAATCCTTGGCAGCGATCCAAGCAGGACTGTCAGTACAAATGATAGTAGTATAAGGAGAGTGGCTCCAGTGCACACAGAGTTAGACATGCCGCACAATGCGGGGACAGAGGGAGGTACAGTCCTCGCTACTAACACAGGCTCTGAGATATGAAAGCGACTGCCTGGGAGACCCGTCATGGAAGAGAAAGAGCTGGAGCAGTGAGTGCTTGTTGGCCACGTGTGGCTGAATTACAAGGGAAGAAATAGCGCACCTGTTTCCTTCCAGGCACGGTCAGGGAGGCATCTGCACAGGGGGCCATAGATGGAAGCGACATGGTTTTCTGATAGAAGAGTCTGTCAGAGATTTTCCGGTATGCCGTACCGGCGTGTACCGTCACAAAAAAAGCCCTGCCAACAACATTCAAAATATACATCTATGTGGGTTGAAATAAGACAATGGATTCATTTTGAGTCCTAGAGGTACTAATTCTCTCCTTTTAATGTAACATTTCAGGAACAGTTTAGTTACCAAGAGGTATTTGCCTATGTATTTGGCGCTGTTAAATAGATTCTATCTACAGTATATATTATTTACTAGTTAAAATCCTTTTCAATTTACAGTGACTTTCTTATCGATGCTTTCTCTCTGTCATGTACTTCCACTTTAGCAGTTCAGTTTGGAATTTTAAGCCAGAGATTTGAGTGAAAGCCTACAGAATTCTGGGTACCTCACCTGCCCACCTGCTTCTTTCTGACATGACTTGGCTCATGCTAAAAATAAGAAAATAATTTATATTGCAAATATCTATTTAACAGAGACAATTACATAGACAAATGACTTTTTGAGGTTGGCCTGTTCCTTTAATCAACTGTATCTCTTATTCCAACCTCTTTCTGCTCAGCTCTTCCTTGTTTTCAATACTTTACTGATCATCTAACCACATACATAGAACAGATGTTAATGATACCTCTGATACAACAAGGAACCTTTATCCTCTAGGTCAGCGGTTTTCAACCTAGTTGAGACCGTGACTCCCCCCTGTGCTGACGTCACGGGGTGACGTTTGGGTCTGGTGTCATCGCGTTGTGTGTTATGTAATGAAATTCAGGCAAGATTTCATCAGGTACACGTGTCACGTGATGACGTTCGGGCCCCGACGTCGCCATGCAGGAACCCTTATATAAAGGGATCTGAGCTCACTACTGGCTTCACAGCGTCTTCGCGACCCCTGTGAGAGCGTTGTTCGACCCTCAAAGGGGCTGTGGCCCACAGGTTGAGAACCGCTGTTCTAGGTAAAGATGTCCTATGCTATGAAGACTCTGCACAGTCTAGTACTGGTGCTGTCAATGGTAGATACTATTGTTTTTTTCTGCAATACAGTAGCTCCATCACAACATCACTTAGAAATGATGTGTTTATGCAGATTCAAATATTCCCATTCAAGATTCATTAAGAATAAAATCATTTTTGGTGCCAAGTTGATTTACCTTATGCATAGAGCTCATTGAATTAGCCCAAAGGTGGAGTATCTCTATAGCATTATTAATCTATCTATGTATCTGAATTGATTCCTTGTCCAGACCCATATTTATAAGGTAACACACATTCTCAGTGCATTTTGGGACCTGTAGATGTGCTTTGCTTAGGAACTCTAGTAAAAATAGTTTCAATTGATTATGACATCACAGCTGACAAACAAATCTAACCTAGAACAAAAAAAAAAAAAAAAGGAAAACTGATTGCTAAACAGTCACTGGTAAGGAAAATGTAGCATAAGAATACTCCTATTTTGTTATGTTCCTAAAAATGTTCTTTGTACAGTACAGCCATACTGTAAAATGTACTGTACAAAAATACTTCTCATAGTATTCATTGATAATGAGAATGTTCTAATCCAGCAGCCATTTTGGTGCACTAAAAGAAACTCACTTCACTGACTACACTGATGGTCTGTTCTTTTCATGTTGATTATTACCAAACAAAATAGTAAAAGCTAAATATCTGATGTGGAAAATGAATTATGGACAAAAGTTCACTTGTTTGTAAACCTAAAATTCAAAACAAATGGAGCTTTTCAATATTTAACCATATGTTCCCTAAAAGGCTTTAAATAAATAAGTAAATAAGCCTTACCCTTAAAATACAGTATTATAGCTGTATTATAATTTAATATCTGTGAATAGAAAGAAATGGTTAATCAATATATATTAGTTCATATTGTACGGTATATGTCAAGTAAATGCCATGGAACAATAAGTTTTGCATATGAAACATTCTGATAAGTTTAGCAATGCAAAATCCAACACTGATTGACACAACGAAAGGGTTTTAACTGTGCTGAAAATACATCTATTTCCTCCTACGTATAAACCTGTGAAAGCTGTTGAGGCAGGCAGCCAAATTTGCAGAAGCATCAATTAATTCTTCAGGGAAAGCAGTCAAGTTCTCTTCATCCCACACATTAACCCCAGAATTATTAATGGAAAATGCGACCCACTGTTGTTGTTTATAGAGTATTTTTAAATGATGGGTGCTGTTTTCTTTCCCAGATTTACAATTTCCCTTTTCTGATGAGTAGGCTATACAGACCCATAGACCTAGAAAGAAGTACTCATTACTTTCTAGCCTTTCTGAGGAGAGAAAGTAGCTTGTGAAACTTTGTGATGTAGAAAACTTAATGGACCCAGGCGAAAAGGGTCTTGCAATGGGCAGTAGTAGGTTTGCAAGCAACAGTTTAATGTACTTCAGGGGCAGTTAGAGAGTTTTGTTGCACATTATACTTAATGGACTTTGGTGGGGGTGCTAAACATATTTCAGGAGTCCTGAGAGTTTGTGCTATGCACACTTGGCTTGTCCTTAATATTGTGCATCTGCCTAGGCCAGGGGTTGGCAAAGTTGTTTTGGGAGAGAGCCATTTCATTCCCTCCTCCAGCGGCGACAACTATCTTGTAAGCCGCCGGAGGAAGGAGGCGTGCCCTCTCCTGACCACATGACCACCGACAGCCAATCAGAAGAGCCTTCAGCTGTCATGGGCGGGGCTTTGGCGTGGCTTCGGCAGTATGCTGTGAGCCACAACAAGGGAGCTAAAGAGCCGCAAGTGGCTCGTGAGCCGCACTTTGCCGACCACTGGCCTAGGCCTTGTGGATATTTACTGAAATCAAAGTATTTTGACCAGATCAGGAGAAACAGGCTAGTTTTATGAGGATTTCTGTTTTTGCCTACTTACTTTTTTTGTTATACGTTACTAAGATGAAATCAGTGTTTTAGAGAAGATACAAATCTCTTAAAGGTGTATTCCTTTCAATGCAGCATTTAGCGGTACATTTACTAAATTTTAACAGGTTTTTCGACTAGTAAATGCGGGAGAAACAGTCTACATTTAACAATATGGCTGTTTTTTCCTATTGACTTTGCTGTAACATTTTTCCACCCTCAGGCTGTTGAAAACCTATTGTTCCCTATGGAGTTGGTCCTGTCGTTTAACCTAAATATTTTCCCATTGAAGAGAGACATCAATATTGTTCTGTAATGGAAGGAACCCTCATAGAAAAGCATTGCAAAGTGTGCCCCTGTTAACAGATTGATGTTTATCTATAACTATTTATTTTGATGGGGAAACATTTTTATCAATCCTTTCTAAATATGGGGAATCAAAAAGTACAGGGAAACAAAAATTGACAGCAAAATGTGGCGAAATCAATCAGTATGGTTGAATGGGTTTTAGTAAATATTGCTTTACAGTGTGTTGACATGTACTTCTTTACACAGACAGAATTTTTACAGATGGAGAACAGCAATACATTTTCTGTTTGCAAGAGAGTGTTTCTTTAGTACTCAAACAATGATAAAATGTGTGTTTCATGAATTGCATGTAAAGAAGAAGACACAGTAGGATTTCAGTGTTTTTCTTTCATTCTTTCCTTAGATGTACTTCAATGCCACATTAACAGACTCTTCAAAGTTGCTGAAGCCATTATTGGTGTTTTCCTTTATTATATGTGGGATTATATGTGGCCTAACACGTATTACTCAGTACAAAAATCATCCCATTGATGTCTATAGTGGATTTTTGTTGGGAGGAGGAATAGCTATATACTTGGTAAGTACATGTGTAAATGTATTTATGTCACATAAAATTAACAGGCACATTACTTTACTTCAGAATCTACAGTAAAAAAGAACCACTGTGTAGCAAGTGCAATTAACACACTAATGTCCCAAGGATAAAGCAATATATCATCATATATGACTATATATAATCCAAAAACAGCTGCATTCATGCTTATACTTAAGGTCAGTGTGACACAAAGCCTTAATTGTAGCACATCTGTAGATCAGATTAAACTAGTAGATCCTGTTTAAGTTGGAACCGACTGTAATCAGAAATTGGTCAGGGTACATTATATAAGCCATATTTCTAACTACTACAGCAAGAATTTCACTGAAGCCTGGTAGGGGATTATAGTGGGAAAACTAAACAATAAATTGAATAACTATCAGTTTAAGTTTAAAAACATTTGTTGTAGAATAAAATATTAAATTAGTATGATAAAACAATGCATTTAAGGAATTTTCAGTAACAACTTAAATGTGATGCATTTTGATTTTGCATATTAGTACTTTTCAGATTTCATTCAGGGTCTTGATTTTTTTCACTTGTATTAACTATCCACATTGTCCTTTGTTTAGGGGCTATATGCAGTAGGAAATTTCCAGCCAAGTGAAGATAATATTCCTCAGAAGCCACCTCCTCCACTTAGGGAACCATTAAGATCTTTAACAGAAATAAGTCAAGATGCTAGTAGAATACTTCCAGGAAAGAATGGGAGTAGTACTGATGGAATTCCAACACATCAAGTGGAAAATATTTTAAACAGAAATCATAGAGAATCAAGCTCACTCACAAATATCAAGAGAGCAAGCACTGATGTAGAAGTCATTACACCTCGAAGTCCAATGGGAAAAGAGAATATGGTAACCTTCAGCAACACTTTGCCAAGGGTACATACACCATCTTTAGAAGATCCTGCAAGGCGAAATGCAACTATTCATGCATCAATGGACTCAGCACGTTCAAAACAACTCCTTTCCCAATGGAAAACTAAAAATGAAAGCCGTAAGCTTTCTTTGCAGGTAATTGAGACCGAGGCTGGGCTTTCACCACAAAGAATAATAGAAATGAGGTCAAGCTCTGAGCCTGTGAGGGTTGGAGTTAATGGGGATCACATTGGACCAGGAAATCCATATCTTAAATTACAACCTGGCAGTGTACCTGGCTGCAACAGTACTGGTATACCTGGTGGACCTAGAGTCTCAATTCAGTCCAGGCCAGGATCCTCCCAGTTAGTGCACATTCCTGAAGAAACACAAGAAAATATAATTACAACATCTCCTAAATGCAGCTCTGCCAGATCAAAATGGCTTAAAGTGGCTGAAAAAAGTGTTGCTTGTCGAAGTAATAGTCAACCAAGAATCATGCAGGTTATTGCAATGTCAAAGCAACAAGGAATGCTTCAAGGTAGTCCTAAAAGTTCAGAAGGCAGCACAGTCAGTTGCACTGGCTCTATCAGATACAAGGCTCTCACAGAGCACGAACCTACAAATATTGTCCGAATTGAAGCACATCCTGAAAACAACAGACCGATGATTCAAATGCCTTTAGAAGGAGAAGGAAGTGGCTCATGGAAATGGAAAGCTCCTGAGAAAGGTAGCCTGCGGCAAGCTTATGAACTCAATGATCTCAACAGAGACTCTGAGAGTTGCGAGTCACTAAAAGACAGTTATGGAACAGCTGACAGAAAAAGAAGCAACATTGAAAATGATCATCTTCTTCATGGAATTACAACAATACGAGTTACACCAGTGGAAGGAAGTGAAATTGGCTCAGAAACTGTATCGATTTCTTCAAGTCGTGATTCGACTCTTAGAAGAAAAGGCAATATCATTTTGATCCCAGAGAGGAGTAACAGCCCAGAGAGCACTCGAAACATCTTCTACAAAGGAACGTCACCTACTCGCACCTACAAAGAATGAGATAATAAGTAAGGGTTCCATTGGTTTAAAAGGAATACTACTTTGATCATGCTTGTGCTCTTATTAGTTTTGGAGATATTGCAGAAAATAGTATCAAATGTGCCAATATACTAACGATCTAATGATCTGTGGTAAAAACATACTGAAGTTGACTGGAGAACATTTGGAACTTGCGCAGAAGGAGAAAAAGCACAATGCAGAGTAATCAAACCAATGTGACGAAGAAAAAGCTTCATACAATCAGTTTCCTTAAAATAAAATAAGACTTTAGGAAGAAATAAAACATATATCTAGATTCAAAGGAATAACAGAACTTAAGAACTTAGACACTTTATTTCATGAGTGTGCCAAATCTGACATATGATCTTAAATTTAAAAATATAGTTTTCACAGCAAAAAAAGAAAAAAAGATTTATTTATTGTAAAATATTTACTTCTGCAGGTAATGCACAGTTTAAGAAAGTCGTGGTGCTTTGAGTCTAGATAGCATATCAGCTAAAGCACATAAGGAACATTGATGTGTACTTCTGTCAACAATTGAAGTTGCTTCAGTTAGGTAGTAGCGACTGCCTTTGTATAGATTAGGACATACAGCTCTGTTATTGTGGATCCACGCTTTCCAGATTCTGGTGTGGATCCGTACACACTGTTAACTTTATCAAAGTGTGGGTATTATTCACTTACAATGGTATTGTTTATTTTGTTAGCTAGTATTTCTGTATTCTGCTTAACTTTTTATTAAGTACAGACCATACTAAAGAAAAAAGGTGCTCAATATTAGGAACATTCCTATTAATATTTACACAAACTCTCCGAGGTTTGAAGACTCTGAATGTTTTCTTCTTATTTTATAATTGTTCCTAGCTTCACAGTTCCACAACAAAGCAGGGTTAAAGGTATTTCAGACATTACAGTAAAAATATAATTACTGGCTTATGACAAAAAAACTTTACATATTACGATTGTTCAGCAAGTTTTAGAACTTTGGCATGGGAGAAACTTCACAGAAACAAATATAATGGGTATGTTTAACATAGGAGCACAAAGGAAGGCACAATAGTGAGAACAATGTACAAAGATGTAAGCAATATAGTAACTTCAAGGGAAGTTACAGGTTTTGTCACAGACATGTGTATGGAATGTATGCAGTTAAAAGTAATACAGTGACATCATGGTGCATTGAGTAATCCAAATGAATGCTGGGTTTAAAGTTGTATGAAAAAGACATTTCAGTACATTTAAATATCAAGCAAAATGATGTTCTAAATAGATTCAAAACTACCCCCCCATTTCAGCCCTTTTGAGAACAGATTTGATTGGCTAATTAATTATCACACTTGAGCTTCAAATGAGATAGGGTTTAACTTATGAAGGCACCATAATGTCACAAAGTGCATTGCTGGCAGTGCACATATAACTTTTCCTAGTGATATCTGTGTAGTACCGTGCCAGGCCTGGGCTAGGCATGATCTCAAATGAAGTGCAGTGTTGCTGTACCTCACACATTACATTCTGTCACCACTATTATCTTCATCCTTATTTTTCACCCAGGACTTTGCTTACTGTTCAGGAGAAATGCTGTCTGCATATTGGTGACATGAATTCTTGATTAGTAAATTAACAATCTGAGAAGAACCCAACACTATCCTATGTTCATTGTCCAATGTTATGCTTCCCTCCAATGTCATTCTGTGATAGAACCATAGAAAATGTATCCTCTGCATTTTTTAGTCCCTTGGTAACAGAGGGAAATTCACTTCTGGCATAGATAACATGCCATAGATCAGTATAGTTTGTTATATTGATTCCATTTGGGGTTTCTCATAAAGGACTTACTACCCATGCTACGCTGACATATAGTACAGGGAGTATAGAAAAGCTTAAATACCTCAGTGGTTTTCCCCAGATACCTGGACACCTCAATCCAATTCTATTGAGTACAGGGACCCTTTGTGGTCACACTAATATTGCAATTATACAGGGGCTGTTACTTTAGCAGGTCTGCTACAGCCTACATAACTTACTTTATCAAAATATTGTAGAACATTGAAATGCTTCTATTGCCAATCATACCTGAGTGTTCACACTATACAGTCTACTTGGGAGAGATATCTGATGTTACAACTAATCACAACTTTGCTGCATCTCATTTAGTCGCTCAGCGGAGTTGGAAATCAGCATGTAGTGTGATTGAGGCCTAAGGAAAAATAAAATTTGTGCCTTTTTAGGCAATATAATCTAAAGTGTCTGTGCCTATTGTCATCACTCAGTAGCCCTTTTCTTATGGTATATACCTGAAATTCTCAACCCATGACAGGAACAGGTGCTACATTTCCAAAGAAGACATAAAACAGTCATTTAAGCTTGGTGATCATTAGAATGTGATCTACCAGATGGTGATAGCACTTATGAACCACACTTCATGGTTTTTCCATTGCTGTTTCATGCATTTGTCATAGTGCACTGCCTCATTCATTTTCATCATCTTTTCCGCTGGGAGCTGGGATAAACTAGACTGGCAATGAATATGGACTAACCACCTCATTTTGCAGCGAATCGCTGCAGAATAAGTAGTTAAAAAGTGGCATTTTTTTGCTCACAGCTTTATAAATACCCATCTTATCTTTTTCAGTGTCTTCAAAGCACTTTAGACATCCAGTGATATTAGCACAGGTATCATAACATTATAAAAAAACAAGACAGTCAATTCAGATCCCTAAATACTATAGTTTTCTTTGTGTGTGTGTGTGTGTGTGTGTGTGTGTGTGTGTGTGTGTGTGTGT